>KZ651066.1:772336-783584 GCA_001010745.2 Gerris buenoi
GTGAATAAAAAAAAAAAAAAAAAAAAATCACTTGGACGAGAGTCCCGATCCACCGACCACAGATTTTGCAGGCATAAGTGGTAACCATTACACCACGGAGGTAGATGATTAATTATTTCACGGATTTGGTATGTAAGCGTAATATTATAATACACAATAATTAATATAATACATAACTATTATATACTTTTCTATTTTTATTATACTTTTACGATAGGAAAAAATACGTGTGGTTTCGCGGGACACCACCCGGTAGGAACGAAGTTCCTTACATTTTTCATTAAATATAAATTATAAAATCACATAAAATGCTAAAGACGTATAAAATGTTAACTACGATTTATTTTCAATATTTATAAAACCAAGTGACATATAACAAAAATAAACAAAACAAGTAACAGGGTTCCATAATAACATTTTTCCCGTCTTTTTGAAGCTTATGTTTACGCGTGCGATGCGCGTGGCCGCTTGGACGGATAACGTTTTCCAACGTACTTAGCCTGGGTATTGGTAAAATTAACATGTGTACCAAATTTCAACTAACACGGTGATCTTTTACTCAAGTTATCGTCATCGGTAGATATTTCGTGACGGATTTCGCGTGACGGTGATTTCATGATGGTTATTTTGTGACGGTGATTTTGGTCGTTTTTTCGGATTCACTCCCAGGCTCCGAACGTGCCATAAGGAACTTCGTTCCAAAAATATTTATTATTTTTATACTTTAATTCTATTAAATAAACACATTTAGTTAGTTGATTTTACCGAGAGTTTGTGGGACATACTCATAAATTTGATAACGTGCGAGTTGGTATCTTACTCATAGTGAGTAAAATATCAACAAAATGATAGTTTGGTTTACTATCAAAACAAAATAGCAATTTTGAGAACATTTGCACTATTGGATATTATCAAAGAAATGCTCATTTTTCCTCAAATGATTGGAGGAGAGGGACTTGCATACTTTTTTTTACAATGGAGTGTAATTTATTTGGTTTTCGATTAACTTTGGTTGTCGATTAACGTGAAAGATGACCAATTAAAGTTGTTGACTCGATAATAATAAAAACTTTAATGTTTAAAAACCTTTCCAATTCTTTCTAGTTTAACTAAAATTCGTTCATAAAAGACTAGATTTAACTAAATACCAAATTATTTAGCCCCTCTTAAACTTAGATATTGGTTTACAGTTGTGCGCAGTTAAGGAAGACAGTAGATAAATCTAAGGCATCTGTTAACCTCCCTCTAACCCCAACTACATTAGCACTTCTGGTGTCTCCATTAAAGAATTTCTTGCAACGCAGCTATTTTAGGGGGCATGAGTAGTCATGGGGCCCTTCCCTTGGGAGCTAAATGAGATCAGGCTTCAATTGGGACCTTATATAAATTAAAGGCATCAGCAAAACCCCCCCTTCACAGTCAATGACTTTAGAACTTCCTATTCAATAAATCATTAATGGTTACGACCAAGGAGAATAATGTCAAGTTTAATAATAATTAATACATACCTATATCAGGAAACTAACCAGGACCAATATTATTAGACTAAATCCAAAATATTTATGAAATTATTTAAGAAGACCACAAAAGCATCATTAGGCGACAAAAGTGGAGCAACCAACATAATGCCATGCAAACTAGACGTGGAAAAGCCTAACGGCAAATACCAAGCTATGAAAAGTCATCGAGATTAAGAATCCATTTTGCAGTGTTAAAATTATACACATTTATTTACTAAATAATAAAATGTAAGTAGTATACCGAGAGCTAGATATTAATTATTTTAATAATGATTATTATTAAACAAAAACTTGCAGTAACCACTAAGATCATGCGTGAAATTGGAAGAACTAAATTTAATTGAATTTTAATAGGATTACTTGCAATTGCAAATCCCCTGCACACTTTAATAGCAGATTGCATCTATTAAACAAAATTACGATTTCCTTCTTTTTTTTACTAAGATCAAAAACGTTTCGCGTATACTTTAGCCCAGTTCAGAGTTATAATGGATGTTCACTAGTAAAAAATTGACGTAAAAGAAAATAACATAAGCAAAAGAGAGTGCAGAGTTTGAGATAGATTCTCAACGGGAATGAGTCGTACAGGCTATAATTGCAAAGCACACTACCCCTCTAGACAAGTCCCATTTCAAAAAATAATAATATACTCACTGAAAATTGCTCAGAAATTAGTACTTTACATTTTGCTTTTTTGCCAATTCCTTATATGGCCGAGATGAGAGGATTTTTACTTTATTATGATTATTATTACTTCGGATTTGCGTATAATTCTTAAGGTGGAGTTCCAATGAAGCGGCCGAGACGACTCTAGCCGCGCGACTCCAGCCGCGCGGCTAGAGTCGTACGGCTACAGTCGCTTGATCAACTTTCAATCCCGCGACTCGACTCTAACCACGCGGCTGGAGCCGCGCGGCTAGAGCCGCTTGTTTAATTTTCTATACCACGACTCGAGTCGTACGACTCTAGCCGCGCGGCTCGAGTCNCTGACCAATTTTTTTGGTGTGGCACATAGCTCATAGCTTCCTCGCATCCTATCACGTACTTTATTAATTTTATGTTTAATTGTTTCCCCCGGTTTTTTTAATCTGTCAAAATTGTTTTGGTTTTTACTTGAATTAAAGTAAATTAAGCAAAAGTTAAAGAGAGCAGACGGTTCCAAGTAATCTGGGGCTATCTGCCGGGTACTTTCGATAAACTATAAAAGTTACATACAAATCAGATAAGTACTTTTGAAGCTCCAGGTGTAATTTAATTTATGTCTGTGCGCATGTGGAAGAGAAACAAATTGAGCGCAGAATGTTGAAACTTATATAGGACCAATAATGGGCCTACCACTCAAATTTAATTAAATTGGACATGTAGTTTTTAAGATACGTGAGTTCGCAAGAAAATTAAACGACAGACCAACCGACAGACAAGACACGGAACCAAAAATAACCCCTGATGTCTGAAATGGATTTCTGTCTTGGAATTTTTGAAATCTATTTGATAGCTTCCGTTACCTTCGGAAAGCTCGGAAGCAAAATATCGTGTAGTTTAAAAGTTTAAGAAATCTTTTCACCCCTTCATTGTTGTCTTTTATTATTAGATATTAATAAAATAGATAGGTATGTACGTTATATACATAAAAAACAGAACATAAATACTACTTACATGGCATTAAGTTGATACTAATGACCAAAAGGCATATTTTAATTTATCATTATAAATACAAGTATATCAAGAATAAATATATACTTGCAAATAGAAATAATTTGTTAGAAATGGTATAATAATATTGTTCTTCTTGAATATACTAATTGATGAGATAAGTCAAAATATATTATGTTTAGGAAGAAAATTTATTTTTATTGTAATTCAATAAGGTATCATTATGAAAAAATAATAGATTTTAAACAATTTATTTTCAAGCTGTATAAAAAACCTAAACTGCATAGCATTACTTAAAATAATTATTAGCCAACTACTTGATAATCATATAAATGAATTGCCTAATAAATCACTTCATTTTAATTAAGGAAAAATATGTAACAAAATTAATCTCAGAAAATGATTAATAAAAAAAACACAGGTTTTCTTTTAGTTAATAAGAGGTGTGAAGAAGCAATATATTTCTTTAGTATGAAAAATGATATTACCATTTTTTTAATAATCCAACAATTATTCTATAAGGAAGATATTTATTAATTTTTTCCAGGCTAAATATCTATTTGCAATTATTTAATTATGTCCTAAAATATGATTAATTGATTAAAATTATTAGTCAACTAAAAATAAAAAAAATAAAACGAAAAACGTTCAATATAAAAAAAAAGAAATGATGGCAAAGTTAATTGCAAGTGGTGCCATTTATCAAACTGTACGCAATTTTTTTATTTTTTTTAGTGCGAAAAAAAATTTAAAGGATGTCAGGGTCGAACGGATTGAGTCAAGGTGAGTCAAGGATGATTTTCCCCCTGCTTTATAGATGAGTCAACTTTTAACCAGGCCTCTTCCAGGAAGGCTTAAAAGACTTTGGTCAGTCCATCCTTCGGTAAATTTATGGTTCATTATAACCGGTATCTTCAGGAGAATATCAATTTTTAAAAAGATGAATTCAACGAGAAGGATTAAAGATATGAAAAAGCATCAACTCAACTTCAAAATAGTTAAGTAGACGAGGCGGCGTTTTCTAACAGCAGTTATTTTTCCAGAAGTATTTCTTAAAGTAGATTATGAAAATATAGATAAGAAGTTTCATCATTAAATAAAATCTTAAACTTTATTCGGTATTTTACCGTATTCATTTTCTCAAATAAAAATTGCAATGATAAAATTCCAATTCCTTTAAAAAAAAAAAAAAAAAAACAATACGCGGGATTATTATGAGATTCTTAGTGGTCCTTGAATGACGATGTTGGCAAAGCAACCCTCTTTCGCATACAGCCTGTAAAACCAGTGGAGGATTTCCGTTACTACTCTGACTACACAATGACGTTACAGCCATTTTTAGAAGTTATTTTCATCAAAGAGAAGCTACGCTTAGGAATTTCTGTGTGAAGTCATTATTAATTGAATTTTATAAAATACTATCAAATGACGTCGTGAATTTTATTTTATATATCTTTTCTCTTAGATCTTGGTAAAAAAGGAAACATTATTACCTACTGTAATAATAGATGATGATCACATCGAATATTAAAAATTAGAAAAATAAGACGAATATAAAAAAAGAGTTGATTTATTAGATTTTTATGAAGGATCTAGTAAACGTTGTTGCTATTTTATTTCGTAAATTTATACTGGATAAAACTAAAAAAAAAAGAAGGTAAAATCATTCTGATCAGTTAATTGCCATTATTATTCAAGTGAAGAGTGAGTTTAAAAAAGATCAGTCAATAAGTAAATACATAATTTAAATGATGAGTTTACTGAATTTCGTATTTTTATTGCACGTTTTTTGTGTCAGTCTGTCTGTTTCTAAGTCACAAATCTGATCTCCGAAAGTACACACCACAGAAATGTAAAACTTTGCAGTAATTTCATGTGTAATATAATAACACAAACAAAAAAAAACTATAGAAAGGTCACAAAAAATCATTTCTTAAAAACTAGGGAAAATGCGTCATGTGACATGACGTGATAAATGAAATATGAGGGCGTTTTGAGTATACAAATATATATTTGGTTTCGTTTTTTTTACCAATTCATCTTTGATTAGACCGTTTTTCGTATCCCTACGAAAAACTCTATTTTTTTTTTCTCCTCTATTTTTTTTAACAAATCATATTAATCCTTCGTAAAAAAAAAAATGTTTTTTAAGAAGTTTTACATGGGTACAGTATTCTGTGAGAAAAAAAGTTTTCCTCCCATAAAATGTTGAACATTTATTATTTTTGGAATAGATTGGGCTAGACACTTCAAAATAGTTTCATTGCGTTTGACCTATATAAAAATGAATATAGAGACGTTTGTTTTATCTGTAAATTCAGTGCAGCCAACTTAATTTTAGTAAAAGAACTGAATTTAAACGGATCTTACGAAGATTTAAGTTGGCAACACTGTTTATTACAAACATGACTCGCAATTAGCTATTTTTTTACAATATTTTTTTGTTTTATTTTAAAACGCTCCTTGTTTTGAGTTTATGTTTAATTGTGTTGTGTTTAGTTAAATTTTTTAGTTCTTTTTTAAATTTGCTAATTTTTATTTAAATAGAAAGTTAAATTCTTCCCTTGGCTCCGCCTCAGGAACCAACTTCGTCGGTCAGGGTGCAATCAGTTACTTTATTCTTACTCCTTTGGTGCGTAAATAACTAATCCTGAATGTTTTAATCAAATTTATATTAATCAGCATAAAGAAGGAAAAGTACAGATTTTGCTTTATTAAAATTGTAAAATATTATTCTCCTATACTTGTGTTACGAAGCTATGACCACACAAGGTGAATCTGCAAGGGGAGGATTTGCTGGTAGAACAACGTTGTTTGCATAATTTCTAAGCTCATATACCATGCCTAGACTAGATAAATTGTATTATTTTAAATTTAGCGACCTTCCTCAAGAGATATGATCTCACAAGCATTACAGTATTACCTACCAGACTAGTTGCAACTGCGGTGTGCAATTGCACTCGATTCCATACATGTGGGATGCATACTGCTTAACCATTCCGTGTCCTATCCGGTACACTGGTCATGCATTCGGTCACTTGTTTTTGAATGCGTTCGCCCTTCCCGTACTCCCGTATTCTAACCAGAAGTCTCCTTATCAGCTCTAGACTCTACAAAGGAGGTCGTACATGTGAAAAGCAGATCGGGCCATCTGCCAGATCTTTAAGACTTTATTTACCTTAATTACCTTAAGTCTAATTCATTGAGAAGAAGAATGGGAAATAAAGCCTTACACTTAGACAATGTCAGCTATCAGAGTAAAACGTATAACAGTATTATTTAGTTTTTTTCTCTCTCATTCAGTTGCAAACGTTAATGCACTGAGAATTAAATTATCAATATATTTTTAATTTAAAAGACTTGTTTCTACAAATAAAATTATAAAAATATCAATAGTTATTTAAATTCTAAATGCTCTTATATGAATTCACTTTATATATTTTTCTCATTAAAATCTGAATATATGCCTCACTAACTACATGCAATCTCACAAAATATTGAATCCTTGACTTCAGAAGATCAAAATGTATTTGAAGAGGTCCTTGAAAGGTGTAAATCTATTAATATATCTAACTCAATTTTTAAGTATTGTATTGTATGCCAGGTATTGTTTTAAATTGTACGTGTATATTTTGCAATATTAAAAACAGAATTTCAATAATGACCAAATAATGTATGATGACAGAAACTAATAATGACGATTAACTAATTTTCAAAATACTAAAAATAAAAATAACAAAATTTAGCTTGAATAATTTTAGTAAGAATATAAAGACAAATTACGAGAAATATACTAAGTAAAAAAAAAAAAAATTGCATAGCTTTTAAGAACTTTAAACTAGGACTATTTTTAATAGTTGAACCAATAAGATGATTGGTCGGAAACAGTTTATCGATTCACAACGGTGGTTTTTGTAAGTAGAATAATGAAGGTGAGGTCTAGACCCTTTGTTCTTGAGACTTATGACACTTCCTGTGAGTAAACTCCACATAAGCGTCTACTTCCAATCAACGCTATTTCTTTTAAATAATAAGTTATACCTAATTAAGCTAAGTACAAACTAAGACTTAGATGTAATAAACAGCATTTATCAGTAGCCAACTGCAAGTATTATACAGTCCACCAAAACCTTTATAATCATTAATTACAATCTAGATCTGGATTTCTTTAATCATAGGCAAGACTACCAAATTTCGATATTTTTATGAAAAATATGTAATTGGAGATAATAAAATACTACATCGTATCTTTTAGTAAAGTTCAACTGCAAAGCAAATCCTACTCACGCATAGGGAATGAAGCAACTTATTAGTTTAGTCTATTGTCATCATAGGAAGATTTCTGCTAGTATACTCTAATTTGTTCAAACAATTTTATTAAATTGATCAATCCTTCAATCCTATTTATTCATCTTTATAAATTCATAAAACAAAACTTAAAATACGTATAGGTACAAATAAAATGTTATATGAAGTAAATCGTATTAAGAGGAGGATGTTATAAGTTATAGATAGTCGTTAAGGATATGCTTATTTTGATAAGAGGAGAATGATATAAGTTATAAATAGTCTTTATTGATTGCTTTTATTGATAAGAGGAGAATGATATGTTATAGATAGTCGTTATTGATTGCTTAGATTGATAAGAGGAGAAGGCAAGTAATAGGTTGAAGTACTTTCACAAGGGCTGACTTAAAAATAATTATTATCACGATCATTTTATAATAGTAATATTCAAAATTTTGGTGATTACAATAAATCGTAAGTTTTTGTTGAATGGAATAAATAAGGATGAAAATGGATGTCGTCTCAGTTAAATATTTAAACAAATTATTTAAAGTGCTGAAGATTAGTTCTACTAAACCGGCGTGGTTAATTATACTTAAAAAATCATTCTGAAATAAAGTGATGACGAAGAAATATATAGAAATTAGATTACTTGTAACTATAAATATATAAGACCTAAATAAAGTATTTCTCTACTCGATGGAACATTAAAATAAAAAATAAAAAAAAATCAAAAAAATCTTATACTAGATCAAAAATGGTCGTTTTAATACTTATACATAAAACGTACTTCAACGATGTAAGTATATACTGGCCTTAAAGCTTTTGATCAAGACATGAAGAACGAAAAGTATTGTATTCAATTTTTTTTTTCTATTTACTTTAGGGCGAATACAAACAACGTTTTAAGTACGAAGGGTCAGTTACATCCTGTTTAAGAATTTTAACTTTACAAACAAGCTCTATGTCTCTTCTGTAGAATCAAATAAATGTTTTATTGTCTGCACTTCTTGGAAAATAATAAATTAAAAGATCATATGATATAAAATATAAGGGTCATTTAGAGCTAGATTTGATAGAGGACCGGAAATATTTTGGTACCCACGACCCACATCGTCTTATGTAATTATGACAAATATATATTATACTATTGATGATATCGCCTCCATAGGACTTTTCATAAGAAAGTACTTATCTGCCTAAGAGATACAAGTACAAGATAATCTTGCTTCTTTACAAAACAATGCGACAAAAAAGGGTATAATAGATTAAGGTGACCTACTATGTACTGTTGCCTAAACATTACACATATCGGTGCATCCAAATCATTCAAGTTAATCTGACAGTAGATTGGAACCATACGTTTCAAAACTGTATATATGCAATATTTTGTCTCGTAGTTTGAATTCATTTATTAAAGGATTTTGGCTGATAATATACACAATTATAAATCTATCTTTTTCTCATTTCATCACGGCCAATGAAAGTATTAGATTTGAAGTCGAACAACCTTTCTACACATTTATCATGTATCTCCGACACATCTAATAGTGACCATATCACACTATGAATCGAACTCAGATTATTCGATATAATACTTGGTTTTAATTAACTAAAACCTTTCAGACACCTCTAACCCCATAAAAGTATGTCTTTAATTTTTAAATACTTAATTAAAACACTACAATGTTAAGATCAGATAAGTGAAATTTAGCAAATGTTATAAATACGGGTTATGTCATAAAGTACAATAAAGCTAAATATTAGGGTAATCTTACCATAAACATCTCGCCAGAAGCTCCAAATAAACTAAACAAATTTATTATGTATCTAAGATAGTTCCCAAATTGGACCAATGAAAAAGTGAACTTGGTGTCAAGAAGCAAAACCTAACAGTCACAGTTTGCACCAATATTTTTTTTTAAAGCTAGATGGTAGAAGGGCCATAATAGTTATTTATGTAACTAGGCAGCAAAATGGAATTTTACTGACGAGTGATTAGATTAGCCTCCGAGGCGAAGCCGAGGCAGGCAATGAATAAACGAGGCAGAAATGTTTCCTTTGCTGCCTTGTTGCATACAGTAATGTTTAATTTTGCTGCCGCGAGTAGATAAAATATATTTTTTCCGAGCACAACCAAGGAAAGTTTTATAAGCCAAGAACAGCCCCATAGGCTTTCATATTATATTCATAGTTTTCAGTAATTCATATTATCTATGTATAGCATGAGCTCTCAAGGATTCTCCCTGAAATAAGTATAAGGGTAGGGATTAACCTACATTAGATGTAGGTTTTTCTATACGATCTAGTCTTATAAGACTCAAGCCATAAAAACCAAAAATTTGTTTTAACTTGTGTAAAGTAATATTAACCACAATACTTTCAGTACCTTTTCTATCTTTGAACTCTGATACTTGTGGTATTAATATCAGATTCCCGGTCACGTCAGTGTCCAAAATATATTTAACAAGAAGCCTTTTTCTTTCTTAAACAAAACACAAATTTTAAAAAATCATACATTCTAGCTTATTTTGACTAAAAATCATGCTATATCTAATTTCAGCAAGCTAAAAATCATACGTAAATACAAAGTTATATTTACAATCGTTTTAAATTAAAACAAAGTTAAGTTAAAAACTTCAATATTTAAGCTTTGATAATATTATAGAGCCTGTGAAGTTATTTAGGTCAAATAACTTAATAAATATATCAAAATTATACAAGAGCTAAAATAATGTATAACTTCTCGTAAATCTTAATTTAAACTTAAAATATTAAAATAATAAATCAGAATAAATAAAATAATGAGTTATTTACTCACCGAAAGATTATTTGTTTGTATTCTTCAGTTTGCCACTTAGTTGGAGAAGGTATTTAAAAAAACAGAAGCTAAGAGAATTTTTTTTTTTTCAAAACCTGAAACAGAAAAATAGCAAGTTTAAGAGGTCATTGCCTGGATGTAGACAGTCGGGTAATTTTTCTGACATTAATGATACCGGGTTCTGTCCAATTAAACGACGTTTAAAACTATAAATTATCAAAAAAAAATTTGAATAAAGCAATTATGACGTCACTATAATTGACGAGAATCATCTTCACGGGGCTCGACATCTTCCGTGATATAACGGGTTCTTATTCATACTTAACCAAAACAAATCTGCATAATCTAAATATAGAGGAGTTCGAGAAAAAAAAATGCTATTGGTTTGATGTTTCTAAATAGAATTTAGTTCTAGGATTATTAATTTTTTTCCCCCGTTCTCATTTTGATAAATATTTACATAGAACCTGTTACAATGAGAAGTATAAATTATGAATTAAAAGAGGGATTACATTTAATCCCTTCTTTAGTATTAGTGTTTTTAACGAGACCAACTTTTTTTTACAGGTTTTGAAAAGAGTAGTGTAATTTATACAGATTTATAAATATTACGATCCGAAGTATAGCCTCCAGGTGAGCTTTAAGCTCGTCGATATATCAATTATACCTAAGATGAAAATTTAATTTCATACATGATATCTAATACTAATCTGTAATAGATCCATCAATAATATACATTAATGTGGTATTTTGTCCACTAATTATTGTTCACATCATTTCTCTTTTTTCATTTATTGAGAACATTCGTCTTTTCAGTTCAGCAAAAGAGTAAAATTTCAGCATACATCTAATTATACCAATGAAGTGTGTTACATCCTATCGTAATTGATGTAAACTTCCTTTGTTGGACCAATTTATCTAGTGTCTTAGTCTCTTTGGTTTCAATATACATACATATATATATATA
>KZ651066.1:784632-795616 GCA_001010745.2 Gerris buenoi
ACTACAGTCTATAAGATTAGAGTTGGCACAATCGAAGGCGGGAAACAACAAACGTGGAGGTATTTTTGGGGTTATAAAAAGGGAAAATCAGTGTTGCCATGTTAAATTTTTTTTTTGTGGAACAGGGGTAGAGTAGAGCATTTTTTTCTGAAGTTGCATTCAACATGGGGGACCAATAAAATCGTTTCCCTCAAAATTTTCCCGCCTTTTGATTGCGCCAACTCTAATCTTATAGACTGTAGTTTGGTTAAAAAGCTTTGTTAGAAGCTAGTGCTCACATATAGCTTGGTCTTCTTAATATACCAGTTACTTCTCGGTCGACCTGGTTATTGATTCTGAATGCACCCTATATCTCATTTGCCTCAAATTCAGTTATTTAAAAACGTATCAGTAATTAAATTCATACACACATTATTGAAAGGTAAAGTAAATTTAAAATGTTGAAATAAATATATAAATAAAAGTTTAAATAACAAAAATCTTGAGACGGATTACTAACCATACTATCAAAGAATAGTAATACATATAATTTGTTTTTATTTTCTCTTAATGGAAGACCAAAGGATCCCTAAGACGATGCAAGAAGCAAGAACCCAAGAAAAGCGTCCAAGAGGTAGGCCTCGAATGAAATGGACGGACTCAATCAAACCAGCGTTCCCAAAGAGAGGAGTAGACCCAATCTGTGCCAAAACAGTGGCGGCAGACAGAAAAAAAGCGGAAACTTTGTTCAACCTCCACACCTCAAGGTAGAAGAGGACAGGAATAAGTAAGTAAGTATTTTCTCTTAATATAATATTCTTACTTCATTAAAAAAGACTATAGAATGGTTGCGAGATTCAGTAATGAGGTCGATGCGAGGTAATAAGGATGGTCGATGTGGAATTTCGATTCAATAAGTTGTCTCAAGCGATGAACGTCTAGGTACAAGTGACGTTGAAAGGAAGTTAATTGAAGTGAGACCGGCGGTGCGGTGTATAAAGTGTCTCGCGTCCTTTTGAATCAAGTGTTTCTCTAGGCTTAGTGCAAGGGTTAGATTAGGGTTGCGCTGAAAGGACAACGACGTCACTGTTGTTGAAAAGACCCTTATATGTGGGGAGCCAAGGCAAGGGAGAAGAGAAGACTATGTTCTCTGTTGGGTTTTGATGAATGCCAGCCCTGTGAAAGGATGATGCCTTATCTCTTTCCGCCCCGGACCACCCTTAACAACCACCCCTTTGGTATCCGGTTACTAAAACAGAACCTTGGGACAACATCGTCACACGTTTCAAGAAATTGGTGATTATATATTCCATGAATTCTTCTTATGAGACTGAACAGATCAAAGAAAAATAGTCACTGATGAGGATAAACAACAGTATAGATTAGAGAGCTAATCGATCCCCATAATCTTAGAGTGAAAAAATGCGGTAGACTAGCTTTAAGAATCAAAATGAAGAATTGGTTCAAGATAACACTTCATAACCCCGTTTAATTCCTTTTATATTCCCCTTCCAATTAAATAATCGAATCATACATAGTCTACTGTTGAATACAAGTCAACATGGCTAATGCAAGTCGAGTGAACAGTATTTAAAATCCGGAGATACTTTTAATAATTTTGAAACAGGAAATCAGATAAACATTGCAATGCAGGATATAGCTGTTGAATTCTATGTAAACAGCAAATATTGTAAAATTGGGTCAAAATAAAAGGTCTAGTCGAAGGAACTGTCAACTTCTTAAGCTAGTGAGATTTTTTTATAAAACTGCATTCATAATTTCTTTTCATATATCTCTGTACGTAATCAGATCCTTGGGAGTGGTTCGATTTCCTCGAATAGTTCAGAATGTAGGTTTACATTTCCTGTTAACTTTTTGTTTACCTTGCTGCAAGTTTCAGTGGTTTGAGAAGTTAGACCTCCTTCTTCCTTTATAATAACTTATATGTATATAGGTATATAATATATACATTCATGTAAAAGAAATAAGAAGTTGGAAGAAACAAATCAGGTTTTGCATCTGCACTTTAAGAGTCCTTTTATAATCACCTAACAAATTAAAGAAATCTCTACCAGACATCTCAACTTGGAAGCATTATATTTTGGCCATTGAAGGGGACTTTCTCAAAAGCTCTCCATTTTTAGAAATAAGAATATAAAATTATAATGACTTTAGTTCAAGCCAATCCAAAATTTATCTACCCTAAATCATTACTAGAATACCAAATTAAATCATATCGTATTAGGCATGTATGATAATAGGGTGCGTTTCTCTTACATAAGAAAAGCTAACTAAAGTTATACGTTGTTCGGCATATTATATAGGTATATATATATAAGATNAAATAAATTAATTGATTTCTATTTATTTTCAATTGGTTGGAAACTCCCGAAGTTATAGATGCTGTGACTCATACTGTTTATCATCCATCACATTCGTGATTTTAATTTTAATCATCTCTCCTGCATTAGTTACATCATTCATAACAATGAATGATATTGAACAATCTTATCAATATTTTACATTGATGCAGTAGGGTTTACATAAATGTAATGTTCTTGACCTCTATTTTATTATAAGAATTTTAAGAGCAACTGTTATTTTAGTGAACCTTTTTTCGGTGCAATGTCTGTGGGGATAGAAAATTAGGGGACAAAATAATAATGTATAGGCGGGACTTCAAAGACGACATCTGTATAAACAGTAGCTGCGTTTTAGGGGTTAAGAGGCCTGCGGCACAAATAGACTCAAACTAGAACACTCTCGAAATCACTACCGTTAAACAAATGCGGTTACCCTCAATTATACATTGCTAATTAATATTTTGCTTTTATTTTCGTCTACTTTCTCATCAAGACTAATAAGCCCTAAAGCTAAGAAGTTGAAGGTCCTTAAAACCTTATAGTATACAAGCCTTCACCCCACGCTTCGCGAAAGGCTCATGCTAGGTATCAGTGGGTATGTTTCCTATAATTATGTAGGCCTAGCAGTTAAATAAAATGCCTAAATAGTTTTATTTCCAAAGCCTTATAAGAATAGAATCAGGACTATAATTATACATCATTCATTCCGTTACTAAAAATATAATACTCTCCAAATAATAAAATAAAAAAAATATCTAATACTAATCTGTAATAGATCCATCAATAATATACATTAATGTGGTATTTTGTCCACTAATTATTGTTCACCTATGTCTCTTCTGTAGAATCAAATAAATGTTTTATTGTCTGCACTTCTTGGAAAATAATAAATTAAAAGATCATATGATATAAAATATAAGGGTCATTTAGAGCTAGATTTGATAGAGGACCGGAAATATTTTGGTACCCACGACCCACATCGTCTTATGTAATTATGACAAATATATATTATACTATTGATGATATCGCCTCCATAGGACTTTTCATAAGAAAGTACTTATCTGCCTAAGAGATACAAGTACAAGATAATCTTGCTTCTTTACAAAACAATGCGACAAAAAAGGGTATAATAGATTAAGGTGACCTACTATGTACTGTTGCCTAAACATTACACATATCGGTGCATCCAAATCATTCAAGTTAATCTGACAGTAGATTGGAACCATACGTTTCAAAACTGTATATATGCAATATTTTGTCTCGTAGTTTGAATTCATTTATTAAAGGATTTTGGCTGATAATATACACAATTATAAATCTATCNCATAGGAACTCAAATCATTTATTTTATTATTTCTTTTTTTTAAAAAAAAAAACGAAAAATCAAATTAGCTCTAGTTAATCGATGAAGGTACGACAAAAAGCCAAGAACTAAAGTTTTTTTAAAAAATCAGGGCTGCTTTTCCCAACAACTTACCGCTTAGCTGCAATAAGCCTTAAGAAAACACTTCTTTGTTGCTTCGCCATCTTTAATTTTTTTTATAGTTTCGTATGGTTTTAATTTTTTTTTAAACCTTAATTAATCGATTTCGTTTAGCCAGTTTTGCTTATAAAGTCGGCTGATGGCGGCAGACATACATACATACACGAAAAAAGTTAAGGCTGGATTAGGTTTACGGGAAGTGTGAAATGAAAAAGTATGTAATAATTTTCAAATATCATCAATGTACAGACAAAACTTTAATTTTATACGTATAAGGGAAATTAAATACAACATAACTGCTTTTTTTTTTTTTTTTTTTTTTTTTTTTCAAATTTTTGATTTGGGAACGTTCGGGGATCAGATCGTTATCGACAGAGAGATAGACAAACACAGGATATTATAAGGGTCCTCAGTTTTACCAACGAACCCTAAAAATAGTAAATATTTAAATATGTTGATTTTTGGTCTTGAGGAAAAATTAAAACGCTCTCTTTTGCGATATTACTAATTTCTCTACTCTTTTGCGTTATGATTTATAATTTATTTTAATATTTATAATTTAAGATTTATAATTATTTACTGCATGCATAGGTTAAGATTTAGATTAAAGTTGGAAATAATTTCTTTTATTTATTTAAATTATTAAAATCAATTTGTCATTATCCGAACCCTCTATTTAGTTTACAGTAATTAAAACCACATTTTTACACAAATACAATAAATAATATTAATAAGATAACTAGGTTATTACTTGAAATTAAAATTTTTATTTAATTAGTTAAATCTAGTCACTTGATTTTCCAGACTAAGAACATTCCCTAAATCCTTTAGAAGATTTACCTGTTCTATATCTTTTGTATTTAAAGTATTCTGAAATAAACTTTTTGGCATTTTTTTTTTAATCTAAATAGTAGGTATAACTGTACGAAATTAATCGTGGGATAGGAATTGACCCGAAATGCTATGCTGGAAATGTGATACGCCACATGAGTCACGTAGGCTCTTTGCGGAGACCCTATACGCATCTGTTCCTAACATAGTTAAAGCTTCAGGAACCCTCACTAACACATGATCCTTTTGTACCATCGATAATTTATAACGGCTGCTGTGGGAAAACGACTTATAAGTCTGCGACCCACTGAACCCAAGAACAGTTGCCAATAATAATGTGGGTCTGTCTGAAAATGGGCGCAATGTTAAGTGACAGTTTTTAAATTATGGCTTAGTGCAAATAAATTAATTGATTTCTATTTATTTTCAATTGGTTGGAAACTCCCGAAGTTATAGATGCTGTGACTCATACTGTTTATCATCCATCACATTCGTGATTTTAATTTTAATCATCTCTCCTGCATTAGTTACATCATTCATAACAATGAATGATATTGAACAATCTTATCAATATTTTACATTGATGCAGTAGGGTTTACATAAATGTAATGTTCTTGACCTCTATTTTATTATAAGAATTTTAAGTTAGCAGATATTTCAAAACGCAAATTTTAGAGAGTTGGTATAATTGTACGTAAGGTATAATATACAGGGTTGTCCAAAAGTCCCCCCCCCCTTAACTTTTGAAGATAAATTAACGAATCTTGGGGGATCCGTACCATGTAAAGAGAAGTTTTTTCATCATCACGCACTAGGGGCAACCACCCACTTTGCCCCCAGGCCACCCAACTTCAAAATTTCAAATTGGTGTGTGTATTTGGATTCTACGGTGAAAAATAATAAAATTTTAATTGAAACTTTTTAATATTTTCCCCCCTAAAGGGGAGCAAAGGTAGCCAAACAACCCTTCCAAAAATAGTAAAAAATAACACTTATATAGTTATAAAATATAAACGGTTTGAAATAAATAAATGAAACTACTGGTATCTGTAGCATGTGAAGGGAATTGTGTATTTATCCACTCGCTTACTAGGGGCAACCACCTATTTTCCCCCCTGTCGCTGAAATCTACCATTTTTATACTTTTGCCCCATATAGAGGCAAAATATAGGAGAAAATTTTGAAGCAAAATATTCTTATTTTGCACCGTATTATCCAAATCTGATAACAAAAATATCCACTCTATTTTGAAATTTTAAAGTTATGGCCAGGGTGCAAAATGTTTGGTTGTCTCTACAGCGCAATTGAATGAAAATTAACTTCCCTTAGAATCCAAATATCCTAAATTATTACTTATAGTAATATTATTACTTTTTAGTGATTAAATTGATCAATAAATCAAGCTGAAAAACCTTACTGCCAGCTCATCTAATAGGAACACTAAATAAGAAATAATTTAAGTAGATCGAAGCATATGCAATTTCAATAAATCCCAAACTCGAAAAAAGCATGATCATATTATCATTATTATTTTTCTAGTTGGTAAGCAAAAGAAGATAGAATATGGATGACAAATAAATTATCGGTCTGGTGAAGAACAGCAGGTCCAAAGAGGTTTACGTCAAAGATGTTCTCTCTGTATCTATAATACAAAGATGTTCTCTCTGTATCTATAATACAAAGATGTTCTCTCTGTATCTATAATACAAAGAGATTTAAGTAAAAGATGGTCTCTCTGTATCTATAATTCAAAGATGTTCTCTCTGTATCTATAATACAAAGATGTTCTTTCTGTATCTAAAATACAAAGATGTTCTCTCTGTATCTATAATACAAAGAGATTTAAGTAAAAGATGGTCTCTCTGTATCTATAATTCAAAGATGTTCTCTCTGTATCTATAATACAAAGATGTTCTTTCTGTATCTAAAATACAAAGATGTTCTCTCTGTATCTATAATACAAAGAGATTTAAGTAAAAGATGGTCTCTCTGTATCTATAATTCAAAGATGTTCTCTCTGTATCTATAATACAAAGATGTTCTTTCTGTATCTAAAATACAAAGATGTTCTCTCTGTATCTATAATACAAAGAGATTTAAGTAAAAGATGGTCTCTCTGTATCTATAATTCAAAGATGTTCTCTCTGTATCTATAATACAAAGATGTTCTTTCTGTATCTAAAATACAAAGATGTTCTCTCTGTATCTATAATACAAAGAGATTTAAGTAAAAGATGGTCTCTCTGTATCTATAATTCAAAGATGTTCTCTCTGTATCTATAATACAAAGATGTTTAAGTCAAAGATGTTCTCTCTGTATCTATAATACAGAGGTTTAAGTCAAAGATGTTCTTTCTGTAGCTATAATACTACCCCTTCGATTCCCTGAGAGACTACAAGACATGTTGTGATCACATTGATTTATTTGTCATATAACTCGTTGGACATTTTAAAGTAGACAATCAAAATAAAAAAAATAAAAATTATCCAAAAACTTTGTTTAAAAGATCCACTGAACACAATTTATTACACGTGAACAAACTTTGAGTAGAATGAATTGTTGTAATGATAGCAGAAGGAAGGCAATTTTAAGTGTTTTTTAAAATATATTTTGGAAAGAGTAATTCATTAAAAATGTGCATATATATCATAAGTGAAATGACCATTACCTGACTTCAGAAGAAATGACGAGAATCGCAAAGATTCAAATAATATAATTCTGAATATAACTAATATAATGTAGGATAATTTGTAGTCAATCAGCTTGAGAATGCACCCAAGGAGAGGTCGAAATATCGCAAAAGTGGGTTTTTTTATTTCACAAATGAACCCAACTACTGCTAGAATTGAATGGTATAATGAACAATTTCTAATTTACTCTAATTTTTTACAATTTTCAGTCAAAAATAAGATAAATCATGTTCAAGTTCCTAAAAACTAAAAAAATATGGTTAAAATTTGAATCTTAGACAAGGTTTTATTCTCTCTTAATACATTTTTAAGAAATAATTCACTTAATAGGTAATTACTTCAAAAAAATTAAAATATAGAATACAAAAAAAATTGTATGAAAAAATGTACATCTTGTCTATATATGAGTAACGAATTATGCAACATAGTACGAAAATAGTTTTAATAGATGACAAAAATTCTTAATGTAATATTCAATTAAAAGATGTGATAGCATGAATTTCTGATTAAAAAGAATTCCAGTGAAGGAAACGTGAGGCCAAAAATATCGCTAATGTCAATATCCATTATCAATGTGAGAATGTTGGTAAAACAGAACTGATAATTGCACTGGTTAATAGGAAATAAGATAGTAACAACTACCTAATTATATATTCAGAATTATTGCTTCCGACAACATTTTATAACGTTTGTGTGAAATAACTAAGCATCTCAAGAAGAATGATGCACTTATATTTACTACATATGACTAAAAAATTAACATTATTTACATCCTCAAGAAATATATATGCAGTATTTTTTTAAAGTAAATGTTGCTAGTATTTTACAGAGAAAGATAATTGATTACGTACCTATAATATAAAAATTCTATAACTATAAAATTGTACCATTTATACAAGGGGTACTAATTTATAACATAGTACATTTTTTTTAAATAGGAATTTTTGTCGAACAATAAGTACAAAATAAACACATACTCTATGTATGTATCCCTTATGCTTACTGCAAATACATTTTTTGAAATAAACAACCTACGAAAACAATTTAGGGTCTAGTAGGTATGCTCTACAAGAAAACAACGATTATTATTGAATAAACGTGAAATTATGATGAAGATATCTATATAACCCTTATGCTAAAAGAGTGTGTAACTTATATTATTTGACTAATATTACGGTGGTTATCAAGCACGTCATATTTTTAAAATTTCAAACCCTTTGTGAGTGCGCATAATTGGCCAATTTATTTATAATTAGCGGACAGATATTTTGAAGAAAAAAAGTAGAATAAATAAATTAAGTTTTAAACGTGTAGAAAAACTAAATAAAAATAGGCTGCCAATTGGTGTGAGAGCACAGAGCTTCCTTGCATTCTTTCCACGTTCATTATTGATTTTATGCTATTACAAGCCATTATTCTCTAATTGGTATAATTGTTTTCCCCGTTTTTTTAATATGCAAAAATTGTTTTGATTTCTTACATGAATTAAAGTATAAATTTAGAAAAAGATAAAGAGCGCAGACGGTTCAAATTAATTTGGGGCTATGTGCGGTGCGGGTTACTTTCGATAAAAAAATAAAAGTACTTTTGAATCTATAGGTGTAGATACGAGTAAATGTATGTTTGTGTGCATGTGGAAGAGAAATAAATAGGCGCAGAAGGATGAAATATGGGACCAACAAAAGGCTAATTATGACCTATAACCCAAATTTCATTAAAATTGGACGTGTAGTTTTTAATATGTGTTGGTACGCAAATATTGAACGACAGACTGACCGACCGACAGATAAACACGGAACAAAAAGTGTTCCCTGATGTCTGAAACGGGTTTCTGTCTTGGAATTTTTGAAATCGGAGACCTAAAATTTTTTTGTTCTCCAGAACGATCACATAGCTTCCGTTACCTTCGGTAAGCTCGGAAAGCAAAATAATTTCGCTATTTTAAATGTAATTGTGAGAACGCTTAGATTTTACTTTTACATACTCCGCTCTCCTGAATTGGTTCATGAGAATCATTCAAATATTTAATCATTTCTTTTTTATAATTGCATTCTGGCTTGTACATTGAATACTCGCAATCATGCAAGACGTTTAAGAAAAAGAAAAAGTAAATACTGCATGTAAACAACAAGTTAAGCTTAAGATATTTAAAAAAAATCGGTCTGAGACAATTCGGACATCACATACGAGTTCATGAATGACTCAGCTCCGCATTTTCCATTTTCGAGTTTTTGCAGTAAATCTAACACCCAGTCAACGCTAAACATAATTAAAGGAAATTTATGACAATTGTGCTATTTGCAACTATGTTTACCACATATAATAAAATATGTGTATAAAATGTATGTCTCGGTGTAACCGTGAGCATATTAAAGAGTCCTTGTATAGCATTTTTAGTGAAGTAATGTCGAAAAAAAAGAATTCATAGCGGTACCTAGAGTTGTTTGTTTGGCATTGAATTATAATAGTTAGCTCAATTTTCATCGGCGTGCGTCTCTTCATTGTGGGAATCTATTGTTTTCAGGACTTCACGACTTGTTCTTATCGCTTATCGATAATAACTTTTCCTTTATGCCATGACCTGGCCCACTCTAGACTTCAGGTGAGCCACACACGCAGGGGTCTCTGACCACACCTTATAATTTTGCTATTAGATTATCACTATTTTGTTACAATAAAAAAAATAAAAAAAATCCTCTAATGTCTTTCTATAATCATATAAGTATTCAAAATAAAAAATAATATAAATGTGTTAAGAAAATGTCTTTTTAATTTTCATATAAAATTTCACATCATTTATAATTTAATTTTTCATGTTTCCTCTACAACAAGAATATCGAATGAAATTATAGTTGGGATAGGTTATGGAATTATGAGAATTTTCACAGAGGAAAAAAAAGAACTGTCCATTTTATTGTATGCATGTGGAAATAAATGTTTTAAATTAAAAAAAGATAGAGGAATTTTGTTGTGTGGGAGTATAAGGCCTCAAAGCACCGTTATTTTTGGTTTAAATTAAGTCATGGGGGTTTTTACAAACTTGAACGAACTCTAGCAAATTGGCAAAAAGAAATCAACTTAATCTGTTAATCTTTTCTATTTAATTTAAGTAAATTAAATTATGACTTATTAAAGATAAATACTTAATAAGGACTGAACTTAAATTATGATATTAAAACTTTTTTAAGCACAACTACTTACAAATAGAGAGAAAATCTCTTTATAAAACTATTTTTAAAATAAGGTCCTTATATATAAACAAACTAGTTCATATTTCGTCAAGTTCAATAAAAAATATAATACATATAAAATAAAATTTAATTATTGATTTCTCAATGTGAATATTTTAAATTTTTGACCTGATATTTTGTTTTGATATCCAATAAAGAAAGAAACGAATCATGTAGAATGCAGTTATATGTACTTCAGAGAAACAAATGAAATCATATGTTGTAGCACAGCGACCTGAACACTCTACCATAATATAGTGAAAAATAGTTATTTATGTAACTAGGCAGCAAAATGGAATTTTACTGACGAGAGATTAGATTAGCCTCCGAGCCGAAGGCGAGGATAGGCTATGATAATTAACTGCCGAGGCGAAGCCGAGGCAGGTAATTTACCTATTTGACTGCCG
>KZ651066.1:837521-860854 GCA_001010745.2 Gerris buenoi
AATATGTATTGAATATTGAGAAAAAGTTAATCATGATAAGTTTATAGTTAAAGAGTATGTTTGTAGTTGGTAGGAAATAGGACTGTTTTCTACCTACCCGGCCTACAAATTTAAAATATTATAAAATATATCTCTTCCCTGCTCAAAAACGTCTTGAGGTTGAAAAAATGCTTGTATCAGGTTGAAATTTTACATGCCTATTTCAATTGTACTTTAGACAATGTGTAAGAAGTTTTATTAATATCGTAACTTTAGAACGTAAGATAACGGTAAAACGTTGTTTTCTTTACTTTAAACATTTAGGTCCACTTAATATATTTAGCGATCTTTATCACTTTATCATAGCAGTTTCGGTATTCGTTTTATTAAAAAAAAAAAAAAGAAAAAAAAAGTATATTTAAAAAAGTTGTTTGTTTCATTAAATAGATGAAGTTGGACTTTTTTCCCGTCCTAAAATTCCAATTTTACATTTGAAGCTAACGGTTACGCGAGCGTTGCGCGTGAACGCTTGGGCGGATAACGTTGAATAAATTTAGTGCACCCTTGACGAGAACATTGTCTAATTTCTCATTATGCTTCTATAACACTTGATCAAAATGATTTTAACTCAGTTGACCATGGATGGCATCAGTGAACTTTTAACAATATTTAAGCCAAAAGGTGAACAAGAAATTCATAAAATCGATAACATTATTTTTCTCTTTACTGTCAAAAGATTTTCAGCAATCTCATCACAATAAATACGTCAGTTCTTTTGTATAATTAATTTATGAGGGAAGTATTTTCATATAATTTGTAAGAAACTTTTAAATTCTTGAAGTAGGACAAAAGATAGATTTCGCCACATCGATTAATAGTGTTGCCCAATAAAAATATTTATTAGTTACTGTTAGTACCTGTTAGTACCGTCTGTCAAAGCTGTGTTGCTCCAGCCATTATTTATTAGTTTAACTTAAACCTATAAGTACGATCTAAAAATATTTACCCACATTCTGAATTAACAAATTCATTAAAATCTATTTAAAATAGTAGAAATATTATAAAATAATTAAACTAATTTTTCCGTTATAAAATATGATACATATAATTTTAATTAATTTTTTAAAAAATTAATTTGTTTAAATTTAAGTCAGTACTTATATATATTAAACTTAATTCGACTTAAAAAGAGCTGGTATTTCTAAGTAGGAAAATAAGCTTAATTGCAAATAACAGTAGGGGATAATTATTGTTAATTAAGAAATCCACTTTAAATAAAATCACTTTCTTGTTTAATTTAATGCGGAGAGATTTAAGAATTAGGAGAAAGATTAAAGACGGTTTGTCTCTTTAATAGCCACTATATAGAGTTAACTGCTGCGTGCATATGGGATAGCGGTGAAAGTACTTAGTTAATACTCAGTGCTTAGTTATGCACATAAGCTATGGAACATTAAGTAACATTCGGTGGATTCACACCAGCTTAGTCTGGCTCAACTTGAACCTCATAAATTAACACAACAATATAGGTTTTCCGGTGGAGGCCTTAACACTTAAGTTACACATCCTGTAAAGTGAAATTCGTTTCTTTAACTAGAATCATCTTCATGACGTTAAGCATCATGACATTATTGGCTTAAATAAACCTATAGCAATATCAAAAGTTGTTTTAAACCCCCCAAAGAAGTTTCTATAATATAAGAAAAACGTATTTCTTTAAAAAAGTAATAAACTTTTTTTTATAATTTCTTTTAATGCTATCGTATATAAGATCCATACTTGCAACATATATGTAACAACCAACTTGTCTTATACTGTTAGAAGTATAATAAATACCAAGAATAATTCTGAATCGAGTTCTACAAAGTTGGGCCTGATACGAATAAGTAAATAGATCTAAAAATAGATGATCTGTTCGTCCTAAAGTTAATATCTATCATTATCATTAGCCAATGAATTTAAAACGAACTACGACAAAGGTGACGTTGAGCAGGGCAGCACAGTTTTTTTCAACCGCAGATTTATACGAAACCGCACGAATTGAGACAACGAGCAGTACTACACCACACGTGGCCTACCCGACGATAGTGGATCTGGCGAATTCGCGGGGTCTCGAATATTTTTCAACCACAGAAAAAGCTGTGCTCTCCTGCCCTGCGTCACCTGCGTATCAATGGGCACCCAGGCTAATGCTAAGGTATTTATAAAATCATCCACTATAATATCCTAGATTAGGCTTATAGAACTGGTCATTTTTACTAATCTCTTCAATAAAAACGGTCTGCAAGGACGAACAAAGCATGACATGATTATCATCCTCTAAATCATTTTGTATAGTTACAGCAGACAATAAAATTAGACAAAATATATTATTCTAGGAAATATATATATAAAAAAAGAAAATTTTTCAGTACTGTACTGTAAAGCCACAAAACGTTACTTTTTTTATTACATTGAAAATGATGAAATAATCATTTCCTTATTTTAAACACTGCAAAGCTTATTAATAAAACAAAAAAATACTAATAGAATAATTTGAGGGGAATCTTTATAACATAATGACGTAATTTTATTTTTTAAAAATTATAATTTCTTATTAAACTTATTGCAAATATTCTTTTTTTAGACCACAAGTCTCATATTTTTTTTAGGTTCTGTCTTTTTCAGAATGAATCTGCTCACGATTCATTTATATCTATTTTGAGTCATAGAATAAACACGATTAGTAGTCGGATATTCGGTATCGAACGATGTATCAGTCATTCATTAAAACATCGTGAACGGTAATTCAAGGATCGTAAATAACGTTACCGGAAATTGTTACCTTGATTCCTGAAGTACCTTTAAGATAAATAAATTAAAGAAAGATCCGAATTTAAATTAAGCACATTACTTTGTTTTGAATTCGATTAGTTTAGAAGTTTTTCGTTTGTTTTTATTTCACGAATTTAAATTCAGTTTTATGTATGAATTTTTAAATAACTCGTTGCCAAAGGTGCTAAATAGGATGGTGAAACGAAGATCTTAACTTTTTTTTAAATACCCTAAGGGCATAAAAGAAATATGGTCAAATACAAATACAGAATGAGTACTGATTAATCATAACTAATGTTCTTGGACACGTTATAAGACTAAAAAAAAAACTTTTACTTTGTCAGTAAAAAAAAAAAAAAGATTAAATCAATTTTAAACTAAAATATAAAATAATATAAAGCAGCATCAAAAAGAAAAATCAATATTTAATAGGAATAAATCAAATTATTTAATGTTAAGTAATGGAATCAAAAAGCATTTAGTCTAGAAGAGAATTAATAATGATTTTGGTATTAATCAAAACATTAAATTTGAGTAGCATCCTTACTTCAGTACATTTAAAAAAAAACTTCCAGAAATAAAGTAAAAATGTCCTTGGTACCCAGCCCTCACCCCACATCATCATCAAATTACTTTATAATGTTAATAATTTGTTAATTTTTAATTCCCTTGTCTTAATAGTTAATTAGACTAAGGAATATAATCTGGTTTACATGGAGAAGAGTGATGTCACTTTGTCCCAAAATTCTTTGGACTAAATAGACATTTGGGGTTAATGGTTATTTAGGCAAAGGAATTTCTTATAAGTGGAATACAAATATAGTGGTGCAAATATGGTAGGTAACTAATTAATTTTTTTGTCAAATGAAACCTCATTTATTTATTTTGTTGCTTTTTGTCGGTACATATTCACTCTGAAAGCACTTTTAGGTGGCAACCAAAGTAATTTAGGTGCAATGTGGCTATCACATCATTGATTCCCACCCTTTTATTGTATACAACTTATACAAGGGATTTTATAAGGGATTTTTGATATTATTATTATTTTAGGGATTATATATATTTTATATATTTATAAAAATATTCAAAGGGATATTTTTAGTTCAAATTACTTAGGAAAATCAAACTTCTGTGTGTTAAAGGGGTAATATATCTTAGAACAATTAACTATTAAGTCAAGGGCATGTTTATTCATTCAATTATTTCGGGATGGGTATCCAAGTAAATGAGTGCCACAGAGGTGTAATGTCCGTTCTATAGATTACAAAGGTACGCAACTGATTCGGGCACATAATAATTACCATAATATAAAACCTTCATAAACGTATTCAAATTCTCTTAATTCATGCAAAGCTGTAAATGTCATTTTTATTAATCAGCAATTTTTCATTAAGATATTTAAGGATTACTTTCACAACTAAAAAGGGATCAGGTGGAACTACATTAGGAGAAGTAGGAAAGTAATAATCTAGATCACATTGCAAACCTAAGCCTAACTAAAGCTTATTGGGGCTTAGAGAAAGTAGAAGCAATTGCTTCCTCGCCGCAAATAGGATCAAGAGGGGGAAGAAAAGCTGCACATAACAAATCCTCTTTTCTCTTAATCTAAATATAGGAAGGGTTCTTCTTCTGGGAGAGACGAAAATGGATGATGGATGTTGGTAGGGCAAAAAGTTTAGTGATCCATGGAAAGAAACTTTTTCAAGGTAGAGACTCATTGAGTATTGTATAGATCATATTAAACACGTGCAAGAGGATATAATCATATATATTGTATATCCTTAACATCGTAATCGTAAAAAAAAAAAATTAAATGTTTTAACTATTAATCTAAATATAGGAAGGATTCTTCTTCCAGGAGAGTCGAAAATGGATGTTGGTAGGGCAAAAAGTTTAGTGATCCAAGGAAAGAAGCTTTATGAAGGTTGAAGAGGATATAATCATAAATTATATCCTCAACTTAGTAACAAAAAAAAATGTTAATTTAGCTAATTATCTTTTAAACTAAGCATCTAGCATCTAATGGGTCTAAAAATGAAAGCACCAAATTAAAAATAGAAATAAATTGACTAACAATGCCACTGTTATAATTGTGAGTTCCAAATATCCCCAGATAGAGAACGATTATTATGGAATAAGGTCAGTATAAGAATTGTTAATAGGAAGGCACCGGGCTAGTGCTTACTATGCCGAACTGCTTTCAACACTAGTATTTTTCCCACCGTCGTTGTGGAAATACCATAGCGTGCACATTCTTGAAATTTTGAACTTATCTTCGATCCTATTTAAGTCTTAAGTCTAAATTAAATTTTATAGAACACCATTTTATAAAGTAGCAAAACATTAGTGCTTACCACAACAAAATGTAACATTATGCAGATGTGGTTTTTTAATATTATGCAGCTTTATATATTTAAAGCTTTTGTCATTTTAAAGAAAAGTAATATAGTAAGTTGTAAAAAATAATTTAATTCCTTTCTAGTTACTATTACTTTTAATTATTTTAAGGTAGTGTTTCTATTTTTTTAAATTATCTACTTCAATAGTTATAGTTATGTAAAATTTTTAATGTATCTAGTCAGAAAAAATAGGATGTTTATAAAAGTAAATTTACACGAGCTATTAAATTTATAGAAAGTAATCTATAAATGTATCACTACACAAAATTGGGGTAATGATTAGATAATTTCGGAAAACACGGAGAAATTTTAGAAAATTTAACCTTTCTATAATTTCGATATAAAAGTCGTGTCAGATAAAAAAAAAAAATACCTATTAAATGTTGTGAAGAGACATGAAGTTTTTATAGTATTAAGAAAACCACGACGAATCCTGTGACACTAAAAATAATTAATAATAAAAAATAAACCGCTGAATAAGGTGTAAAAGATCTGGTACAACCTTTGACAGAATATTACATCCGCATTCGAGTAAATTGAGCAAGGTAAAATATAATTGATAACATGAGAACAAAACTATTCAAGTTCGTGTACTAGGGTCTACTTCTGCTTCTGGGGTCTACATGTAATTGGTTGATCGGACATTGTTTGTTAAATAACACTGACATTGATTGTTAAATAACAATACAAAAATTATTTTTTATATTTTATGCTAACAAGAAAATGGAACGATAGATAAGCAGGCACTAAGTTAAAAATATTCGTGTTAGAAATAAAATGTGTAAACTATAAAATACGTTTCCCATACTTATTCTTTTTAACAGAAACATTAACAATTAAATTATTTGTTACCATAATCATGTTAGTATAATGAATGTAAATAAATTTAATATAATGTCATTACTATTTCACAACAAATATTCGCATGTTAGAATATAATTGAATTGAATGAAATAAGAGTACCAATATTAACTGATTAGGTAGTTGATTTATTAAAGCACCTCGTTGTAATTCGTTTCTCGTTATAAAAGAGGTAAAGGGGCAGATATTCGTTCTTAAAAGGGCCTATTATAACAGCCAACTATGTTAAAAAAAATGAGATGTATAATTGTTATAAGAATACCCAGTTTTGTCTCACATGCTATGATTTACGAGAAAGTAAAATTTAATTGATTTTTTGTACGTTTTAGACTTTCTCTATCAAAAAAATACTGTGCTATTTATTTTTAATTAAAACTATAAGAGTTAATTCAGTTCCTTGTTTAAAAATTACTTCGGAGTTATAAGGTCCCAGATATTTTGATTAAAAAGGAATTCGAGCCTATGATAGCAGCAATTATAGCCTGTAGCATTTCTTTCTCATACAAATAGGAGGAAAAGCAAAAGTGGACCAACTTGATTATTTTCACCTTTGTAATATATACAGGCAATAAAGAGAATCTGGGATTTCAATTTCGTCTCCTGAATGTCAAACTAGATCAAAGTGATAATTATAACCTCTTTTCTTTATTTCCAGTTCTAACAAGAAGTTGACAAATCAAGCGGCGAATTCCACCTACTTGTCCCAGCTTGTTTCTCCGGATGATCTCCAAGTGGTTTTAACCGCAGATACGAAAGTAAAATCGTCGAGCCCGAATGTGTAACGGTGAGTGGGATGTGACGGCAGGATGCGTCGGGCCACCCGAAGGAAGACGTCTCTGAATATCGAGAATGGCTTTCTCCTTCTTCAGGTGACAGTGGGAGCTTCCCATTACCGAGTCCCAAACTCCTTAAGGTGACAGTGATTTTCTTCTCGCGCCATCGTAGTGGAATTTCGGCCTTCTCTTCGCCCTGACCCAGAACTCGAAACAATTCTTCTAACATTTTTCGTACGCCCTGGCACTCAAGGACCTCTCACGTCTTCGACCCACAGACACTCGACAGAACTAACTGAAATCTAGTGCACTTTCGATGCAATCTTCCCACATGGAAGGACGAATTTTCTGCGTTGTCAACAAACGAAATAGCAGTGCATAATGCATTCTACATCTCTAATTTTAAAAAGAAATGGAAATGGTACATATTCAAGTTATAATTGGACTTTCAGTTCTATCAGTATTCCTATCAGAAGCGAATCAAATTTATTTAGTGGACGACTGATTATATTTAATTTTATAAATCATTTACAGAGAACTATTAAGACGGAGGAGTATTAGGCAGATTTTAAAATTTTGATAAATATAAATACATTTCATTTACAAAATGAAGGAGGATAGAAAATGATCTATATACATGCATCAAAACTTAAATTAATTACAACACACTGCTAATCATAAACGTAGGAAAGTTCAAATGCCAAGATGCGTGAACAAATGCAGTTTACATAAAATGAAAAAAAAGAACTTTAAATTTAGTGCAATTATTATAAAAATATTTTACGGGTCTTTTGTTTCAAGTTTTTAGCGTGAATTCGTCAGTGCCAAAGGCGCATCTAGTATTATTATAGGGGTCAGAAGGTGGTGGGAAAGAGGTGAACCAACCTCGAATAGCCTCTGGCTCTCAGTCAATCGGACAATTCCTATATTGGGATTCAAAGTTTCCTGTTGGTCTTGCATTTCTCCGCTAAACAAAGCGTCGAGAGTTCATCTTTTGAAGGAAATGATTCCCCCTCTAAGTTCGTTGTCTTACTATAACGAAGGGATGGGTTCTAGGACAGGTACTGTTAGCTCCATCAGTCAACTCAAGTTTTATGAAGGAAATAATAATATCTTTTAGATAAAATATCCATACTGTTATTTTTGCTAAGCAGAACTAGGACTATTATTCTTAACTTGCAAGTAATTGATTCTTTATCATCGGGTAAAAACATAATTATGGAACTTGGGTTAACGAAAAGGACAATTGTCACTTTGCCATACCATGATAATATTTCTGGAAAATTGATTTGAATGTATAATATTCTTAAAGGCAAAACAATATTTTTATTTTTTTGCGCTTGGAAACTGGTTGAATAAATGTGTTTTTTTTTTTTTTGTTTTTTTTAATCCTTTACTGAAAAATTAATCATTATTCGAAGAAACATTAAATAAATATTTACTTTATTTCTTTCTTTACGCCTTAATTAGTAGGAGTGGTCATGAGAATAAGTCTGGAACAGCTTTTTCAATGATGTAATTTCATTGGTGATCACTATGCAAAGTAATGAACTTTCCTCGCCTTTTAGGGAAACAAACCCAGATTGTAAGGAATTGAACTACCTAGAGTAATTGATTTACCTAGAAAAAAAAGCTCTTTATGCATCTCAGACACACTGGACCACAAATTACGATTTAAAATCAAATTCGTGTTCAAATATAAGGGCGATTCTCAAACTAGGGGCAATAATTGTGTCCCAGTGTATTATTTCACCACTATGTTTCCTATCTGCCCAGATTTTCTTTGTTTTAGCTTAAAATTACTATAATTATCAAATCTCAGGGGGAAAAAATATTATGAAGTCATATTTATTGAAATATGGATAATTGAAAATTCAAACATAATGCAATTATGTAATTACCGTATTTGTCCCAAAATAGGATATTATTCAAAATAGTTGTCTCATGCTAAATGTAAAACATATTTCTTAAGATTTTTAATGTTTATTCACAGGTGACAGTTTAATCTTAAATAAATTAAGTTTTTATAAATATTTTACTGATGTACGGTTGGCGTACAGGACTTTAAAAATTGTCCAATGTTTTTTTGTAATTACCGTAATGAAAAATAAAGTGAGCCCTCACTTTGCTCAAGTGCGAGGGAAATTTCTTACGGTTAGTAGTTTGAGAAGCTGACAACATTGACAAGAAAAGGCGGCTAAAGCCTTAGTCTATCCTGATTTTTTTTTTTTTTGAGTTAAAGTTGTCAAACAGATGCGTACCTTTATTCGTGTAATTACCGTATTTGAATTTAAATCATTATTATAAAATACTATATTTATGAAACCAGGCTTATTTTTTAGCCCTTATATTGCTGTTTAAGGAAATAACTTGGATATTTGTGTAGTGTTATTTATTTGCCTCTAATTTAATATTCAATGATCAAATGTAATTACCGTACTAAACAAAATGTGTAATTATCGTAATTGTAAATAAAATTACGGTAATTCAATTTTTATTACAGTAGGTAATTACAAATTTTATATTCTGTTATAAAAAGATCGTAAGCTTGCGCGGATAGAATTAAAATTAAGTTCTAGGTCTTTCGGTGGTGACCGTGTCTGAAAGTATGTAATCCAAATTTTCTCTCTTAAAACTAGAGCAAAATTGCCAGTAGTTTGAGAATCACCCATAACTATTCGACGTCCACCTACCTGAGTCGTTATAAAAAATGAATTAAAAGCGAGACAATGTTTGCTTTTGGCAAATCTCTAAACAATGAAACAATTTATTAACCAGGAGTAATTGAAAGATGGAACTAATAAAATTATAGCTTTGTGATAAATTAAAATTCAAACTTGCAGAGATAAATAATGCAGATGATGGATAGTAATTAGGACTCAGCTTAATTTGGGACTTTTACATTTTGATTGAATATTAGAACTTCTTTGGTAAATAGTATGCAAATTTCTTAATCCGCACTCTAAGCCTTTTAACTTCGTATCTTCTTCAACATTTATTTTTTTCAAAATAATAATACGAAGGTAATCCCCCCAATTAATATTCACTTATAATACGACAGAAGTCTAAATATACTTAAGAAAATAAGGATCGATGAATTCTAGGTTTCAAGTGCTTCTTCTGGGAACCAATAAACTTAATAAACTATGTTCGATCTCCGACAAGCTCTACAGTAGTGAAATGGCAAATCCCTTTTTCCTGAATGAATTTCTTCTTCCGAAACAACCTAATAATTCTATTAATTTAAGAAAGATTAAAGAAATCAAAATAAATTAAAAATATTTAAGTCTGATCTGTAATATACATAATAATATACTTAATAATTATTATAAAAATAATTAATTTTTTATCAATTTTGGTATGAGAACAAACTGATCAAATTTACACTATAATTTTATCCAGTAAAACAACTTTCACTCAATAACTTCTTAAGAATAGAGAGCTAAATATTTATTTATTTATTTTACCGTAATTCTAACTTAAACAAAATAACTTTTAAGACAATAAACTGCACCCACAGGTAGACAAAATAAATTAAGTCAAAGAAACAAATATTATATAATAGGAAAAAATAAGAACTTGTATTCATTCCAGTTCACATCCCGCACACTTATGTGCTAATTTTCTAATAACCGCTACCTAACAGTGACATATTTAAGCTAAGTCAACGGTTTCCCTCATTACTTATGCGAATACCATTAAACTATTTCTTTACAAAGAACAAATATTTATTGAGATGTCATACAATTCATCATTTGTGTTTAGTCTATTACAAGATTTATAACCTAATCGACATCCTTAAATTGCGGGGATTATTTATTATTCGACATTATTAAAAACTAAACATTATTTATTTTTAATTATTTTTCATTTAAAATATGTTGTTAAAGTACAGGGTATTTTTATACATAAATAAATATAGTATTGCGTGTGTGTGTGTGTATGAATATGAAGGGTTGGGAAAAGAAAAAAAAATCCGTCGTTGCTTAATATATGCCTATAGAAAATAGAAAAGGTAATTTAAAGACGGATCCACTAATCTGTGTTAAAAGTACATAATGACATTAAGTAAATTTACAGGGGGGAAGATAAAAGATCTTTGTAAAAGAGGTTTCATTAAAATAACGTTATAAAATCTTCTGCCACAGAATGTTTAAAGTGTTTATGTCGGTGGCCTAACATAAGGAAGCACGCATTGCTTGTTTTAACATAACATGTCTAAACGATAGAGGAATAATTCAGGAAAAAGTGCTACTGTTTATTAATAGTAGAAGTCCTAAACTCTTCCTATTCCCAAACATATTAATTTAGATGTTACACTTCTAAAACTGTAAATATTAATTCTCATAGAATACTGAGTGTAACAAGATTACTCGCACATATTAAGAAACTCCACAAAAAAATAATAACATCATGAGATAGAAGATAATAAAATAATTAATTCTAATTCCCACCGTAAGATAAAAATCACGGGTAGCTTTAGTACATCGTTGAACGTCAGATAACTCAAAAGATTCTACATTTTTAAACCCTGTAAGAGGCGCGATTACAACTTCAAACAACTACTTATTACCTTTAGGTAAAACAAAAAGGGCGTTAACCCAAAATTACGAGAGATCTTGGGAGGGCTTAACACGAGTACTTAAGGACGGAAGGTACGGGTTCAGCTAAGAACTTAATACCTTTTTTTATAACTTGTGTGGTCTAATAGAATGACAGGTTACATACAAAACTAATAATACTTAAACACGATGAAAAAAATAATATAGAAATCAACGGAAAAACATACCTTTAAAAGAGTTTAAGGTAGTTATCAAATCAAATAGACTCTGGTTCTTCGAGTAATCTCAGCTTAAACACCTGTACAGAAAAGAACAAAACTAATAAATACTCAACTTTAATAAAACAGGTTATATTTGAACAGTTTAGCTATAAAAGTAAATTAGTTGAGTGTACAGTTATGGAAGGCTATATTATACTAGAGCACATTAACGTGAAACATAATGCTAATTATAACAATCATTACATAAAAGTAAAGGATATTTTTAAATTTTTGAATAACGTTTAATGTTAATTAAGTAATAAGGGATGGAGGTATTGTGTATTATTTTGTCTATTTTTTAATCGGCCATCGTACATTTATTACCCGTTTAGTTTAGTGACTTCCTAGACTATAACTTCTATATTCAAGCTGTCCATACCATGGGTGTTATCTCCTGAGGGAATGCTTAATAACCTCTTCTAATATTTTATGAGAGGAAGACGCCCTTTAAACCCTTTCCAACCAATATTTTGGCTGTAGAGTAAATTGATTGTCTTTTGTTCGTAAATTCATGTCTACATAAAAGGGGAGTAGGGTATTTCTATATTTCCATATCGATCGACAACAGCATTTGTTCAATACTGGACAAAAGAGTCAACTACTTTACACATCTCGTTCAAATTAAACAATAATCGAACTGATTCAATTGAAAATTAATCATATTGTATGTTAAATATTTGTGTTTGAGGGACTAATGAATAAGCAAATGTTAAGATAAATTATTTATAGATTATCACTGCTACAGCATTTTTAGAACGAAGTTCTTTATGGCACGTTCTGGAGCCCGGGAGAGAATCCGAAAAAAAAACGACTAAAATCACCATCACAAAATAACCATCACGAAATCTCCTGATCAACATCTACTGGGGATAATTTGAGTAAAAGATGACTGAGTTAGTTGAAATTTGGTACACTGGTTCATTTTACCAATGCCCAGTCTGAGTTCGTTGGACAACGTTATCCGCCCAAGCGTTCACGCGCATCGCATGCGTAATCGTAAGCTTCAAAAATGTTAGGACGGGAAAAAATGTTTTCGACAATATTAAGGAAGCCTGTTCCTTGACTTGTTTTATTTTTGTAATTTGTCAAAATGTCACTTCGGTTTTTAAATATAGGAAATATATAATCACGGTTTTTGTTTAGTAAAATTGATCTGTGCTAACGCTTATTTTAATATATTAGGTATATTATTATAATACTGCGTACTTAATCTAAGATTCCACAAATTCTAAGTTCCTCTATTTAATGAGACAAACAACTTTTTAAATATTTTTTTTTAGTAAAACGAACACCAACACTGTTATGAAGAAAGATCGCTAAATTTGTTAAAGTGGACGTTTAAAATAAAGAAAACAACGTTTTACCGATATCTTACGTTCTAATGTAACGATTTTAATAAAACTTCTTACACATCGTCTAAAGTACAATTGACACAGGCATGTAAAATTTCATTTTATAATATTTTTAATTAGTAGGCCGGGAGGTATAAACCAGTCCAATTTCCATCCTACTACAAACATACTCTTTAACTATAAACTCATCATGATCATACTCTTTACTCTTTAACTATAAACTCATCATGATCATACTCTTTACTCTTTAACTATAAACTCATCATGATCATACTCTTTACTCTTTATATATAAACTCATCATGATCATATTCTTTAACTATAAGCTCATCATGATCATACTCTTTAACTATAAACTCATCATGATCATACTCTTTAACTATAAACTCATCATGATCATACTCTTTAACTATAAACTCATCATGATCATACTCTTTAACTATAAACTCATCATGATCATANTCACTCTTAGTTTTATATATATAGATTACTTTTTGTTTTAAATATAAAAGAATAAGTTATTTATTTTTATTATATATATGTTAGTTTTATTTATTTATTACGATATTTTAGAAATAGCATCTGATAATTCAATTTAAGGGGGTTTCTTCACGTAAAAGACGAGAATATCTAACTAACTGTTCACATTAACCATTAGGGTATCAGCTGGTTCCAATCAATGATTTTATATAATGTTTTAACAGCAGTGACCAATTTACCAAGGCAAGTACCCTAATATATAACAACACCTTAAGCCTTAAACAGAATTAACCACCAGGCTGACAGCTACAAGGGATCTTTCGGACAACATCTACATCCATAAAAGGGATACATAAAATATGAAATTTGAATGATGATTAAACAGGTATAAAGTTTAATCTAATTTATATTTAGCATTATACATTTAATAACAGCGGAATTATAATAAGCGTTTAACACGTGAATACGCTACTCTTATACATTTATATTCTTATCACCTGATAAGTGTAAAAAATATTGCATTCATAAATAAAATAATTATAAAACTTAAAAAAAAATGAGTGAGAGCTACGAAATGGACAACTAACTCTGGATAATAAGGTAGAAAGACAGAAGAAAGTTTAAATTGTATTTGTCATGTGACTTCTTATCGTGGGGCTTTCATTCGTATGTTACCTGCAATGATGATAGCGGAAAGATGGTTTTGAAAATTAAAATTTATATTTTGGAGAGGCATTCGTTTATATTCCACTAATATTTGGTTTGTTGTTGGTAATCATTGCATCTTGGAAACTCTTTGCAGCTGAATTTATCCTAATACAATTCAGGTTTTTCGTTGACAACATAGTTCTTATAATCCATGTTGTTAATAATTTCCACTATAATTTCAAACTGGTGATGACTGATAAGCTCCTTCACATTTCACATCCTTCAAGACATGGTCACCATTAAACATTGATTGTTATGATTTATGACCTAACACAAATTATATGCACTATATTAGGAGCATGTCTTGAAAGATGTGCAGGAGCTTAACAGTCTTCACTAGGTTGCAATGAACTAATCTTCATAAAATTCGAACTCCCGTATGAGTAGCCCAACAATTTACACAAACTCTGCTGTCAACGGAAAATTTGGATTCTTATACTTATACTTAGTAATAAATAAAATAAAATTACATCTTTGGACTCGGGTCTGCTTTTAATACCCTTCCGATTAGGAAAACAAATTCTGATTCTAAAATTTCCAAACAATTATCAACGGAATAATTTGAGTTAAAAGATAAGAATTATATGCTTACATAAGCTTCTCGAATAGGATTCTCTATTTTTAAGACTTTTAAAATAAGCCAAAGTTATAATTTTCGAAAACGATAACAAAATTCAACAAATTTTAGGTTTTTTGATTCTTTTAAATCAGAGGTTTTAGGTCCGATTTTCTCGCTCTTTCTCTTCCTACATAATACGCTTCTTGTTTTGTTCAACGTGTCAGTGACCTTTGAATAGTTCTACCACAATTTCGCCGTCTACAAAAATATTAATAACGATGAGGAGAGAAGGAAATAATAAGGCTGTTGAAGATGGTTTTTCAGAAGCCTAGTGGCCGTGTTGCTCAGGGGTCTCGACTATAACCACACACCTTATCATTATACGGTAACAGCTACCTCTCTTCACCTGGCTATTATCTTTAATAAATTAACCCACACCTAACTTCACATTATCTCATGGGAATAATCGCATCATAATTAATAGTAAGAATATTAAAATAAAACGAAAAAACAGTTTTTTTTTTTTAAACTTTTTGTTTTTTGAACACGTGCAGTACTGGGTAATTTACATGGAACTTAATCGAAGCACTTACAAGTAGATGATTATATTAACAGTAAGCGAAGTAAGTAAACATTGACGTCAAAGGTAAAACAAAGTTAGCATGGCAAAACCTGGCCTAATTTGTTATGTTCTTTTCATTGATCAGTTCAATCCCTTTAAAACATTAAGTGACTTGATTGGTTGTTTTGACAGAGATTTTGTGGTAACACTTTATAATAATTATGACTAGAGAAGGTAATAGAAAGTATAACACATTAAAGTTATCACCACAATGTTATATCATCAATTAGCAAACGCGTTTCGGCATTTTTTATCAGCATCAGTGTTACCATACTAAGGGCAAAATCTCCACTCTACTAGTACAGATTTTTCCTCCTCATCTCACCCAATCTGTTATTAGTTTTCCAGCATTAACTACGATAGCAATCAATTTTAAGCCCTAAAAAGTCAAGCACGAATGATAAAAACCTGCAATCTGCAATTTTAAGTTTTTATTCTTGACACGTTATTCTATGTTTTACAACTACATTATTTCCTAATAATCTATCTATCTATATTATTTAACAAGTTTTGTAAACAAACGAATGTGTCAAATTGAGCGACGGTTCAAGGCAGCGGCCGCTTTTCGACGAGCGAAGTGAGTAGGAGTGCCCCCTAGTTATTAAAAAGGCAGAGCCCCTAAAAAATAAATAAATAAATGGATAAATTCATTAATAAAGTACCAAAAATTAAAAATACTTTTTTAAATTTATATTAATTTTAATTAAGCGTTAAATTAAATCTCTCTAATTACGAATGCTCTTTCTCTACAACGAACCAATTAACTCAGCCAACGTAATTTAGTTAGGGGTTCTCTAGAACAAAGTTAAGAGGCTAAAGTCTCTTGATTTTTAGTAAGGCAATAATGCTCGCGCTTGATGTAACGGATGGTTAAATATTTAATGGGATCCAATTAGAGAAGAAGCCAGAGTAGTCGGGAGTGAGGGTTTGACCATTTTCAGTTATCCCCAGTGACCCGTACTAATGGTCCCCAAGCAATGGATGTAGCACTGAACACTAAGGGGGAAATGGCAGTGAGATATTACATTTTGTAGGAAACTACTACTGCTTCCTACGGTAATTAAAGCATGTAAGATCTTAATTGGTAGACATGACGTTTAAAAAAATGTATTATATTTTTACTTAGCTATTAAATGCTCTATATGTTTTAGAACAAAATAAAAAAATTAGTTATAAATAAATTAAGTAATAAAAACAATATCTGTGGTTGTTGACCGAGCGAAACGAGGTCTATGTTTTAACTTTTTCTTCCCCGGTCTTGCCCAGGTACTGGACCATTTTGCATTTCGTTTGAAAATGTTTGTTACGCGCTTACGGCCAAACGCTTTGTTCGATTTTCTTCAAATTTGACATGGATGTTCTTTGAAGTCATGAAAAATAACGTATGAGTTTTATATTTAATGAATTTCATTTTTACAATTTTTATAAACAAAAATAAAATTAAAAAAATTAAAAATATTTTTTGTTTATCATTAAATTTGGCATGAATATTCCTCCAAGTCTATAAAATAAATATGTATAGTTTTTTCGTTATATATATTTTTTTAATTAATTAAATAAATAGAAATTTAGACTTTTTTTCAAAAAAATAAAAAAGTTTTTATTTTTACTTGAAATTTTGAATAGATGTTCTTTTAAGACATTAAAATCGATTTATATGGTTTATTTGCTTAAAAAATGTTTAGAAGTAGCATAAAAATAACCTTCCCAACGGGGAATCGAACCCGGAATCCTCCGGTTTAAGAGCTAGCCGGAGCTAGAGAGGCCGGCATCCTCCGGGATGCGCGCGCAACACATTGTTTATTATTACACAATACACATCGCAATTTTTCTCTTTTTAATTGCTTACTGTTCATTACCTACAAGTTTATTTTATCTTTCGCCGACAAGAATATTATATGTATACTTCATAATAGTTAAGAATATTTTTTATATTGTAAATCTTTCTGCGTATTTATTTTATTTTTCTAAATTGCCTTAACTCCTGATGAACCTAGCATGCTGAAACTTGCACAGATTATTCTATTTTTGACGACCATACCATAATCAGTTAATAGTTAATTAATTATTTACTATTTATTGATAAGTTAGTAATTTTGTTGGTTAATCTGTCTCCTACTTTTGTAAACTAAACGTAACCAACTCTCCGACTATTTGGAAAGCCAAAACTAAATTTGATTTCATCGAATTAAAAGTAATTTTTGAGTTAAGTAGTAAAGTTTGAAGGAATGCTAGTTCGAATTTGGCAGGAATTATCCTTGAAGTCATTACAATCGACGTATATAAAGGATTTTTTCAATTTTTGACGTCGTGAGGTCTACTGTTCACAGAACTACTAGTTAATCATAATTACATTTTAAGTTAAAATATATATTATTTTTCTCATATCCGACATTAAAAAAAATCAAACTTTTTAAAGTATAACAATCGAACAACCGAGAATTTTAAAAGTACCTACGTTCTAAATGCTAAGTCTTTAACTAATAATATAGCCACACATATTATAATATAAATATAATTTTATATTTTTACGATCAACACAGAATCGTTCTCATTCAAAGGAGTAAGAGATGGGCGCCTCTGGTTAGTTGCTGATTCTCGTGGACATACACCTAATTATCATTAGCATTAACAATCCGCAAAGTTGGTAATAAAAATTAACCGTACCGTACATACTCGTAGAATCTATCTACATAATACATTTCAACAATAACGGTACGGTGCATAGGTGCAGCCAACCTAAACCGTCTTACCTAAAAAAAACCGTATAATAGGGGTGAATATGTAGGAGTATTACTTGACAAGAGAATTAACTTAACCCAAAATGCTGTAGTCAAGTCAATTGACAGATTAAAAATTAATTAATTAATTTACTTTAATACTGACAAGAAATAAATATTTTATTAGAGAATGAATCATACATAAATATTAAATTGTCGTTAGAATTCTAATCGATTCTTAAATATGAAAGGGCCATACTAATAGTATTACTTCGTGGGCATGCAGCAGGAAATTAGATGTTCAAACGCATGAAAGAAAAAACAAAGGATGCAACGTTACGAGATCTAAAGCCAGGAAATGTAAAGATTACACGAGAAAATAACGTACAATTCAATTTCCACGTTATTTTGACTGAAGAGTTAGTTGACTTATAGGACTCGATATAAAAGATGATGGCACGTCTTCACTACGATTGAGGGGTGAGAAATGCGCTCGGTGGTGGGCATGTTGTTATGTATTGCGGGGCCAACCTCGGTAGGTAATAAATAGGATTCGTTTTGTGGGGGTGAGTGAGAAATTGGGTTTGGATTCTGCTTAACTTCCCTCTTATTGACTCGCAAGGGGTGGAGAGAGCCAGCGAGTCCCCAAAGCCCTACGGTTGCGTTTCAAGTCCTTTTCTATTCACGGTGTGAAATTTTATTTGGAAATATTTTTTTTCCCCCGCGCTACAAGCTGATTCTTTACGAAATTCCTCCATCCGTGCGTGATCCACGTGGAATCTATGTATATTTGAGGAGTTATGTCCGTAGCTTGAGAGGGTGGGCTCAGTACACTTCTCCATATCATTATCAATTCAAAAAGGCTTTAGACAGGGGAAAGGGGAGAGACGTATACTGACGCTCCCCCTCGTTCCTCCCTCGCATCTCCCACATTTTAAATTACAATAAACATTTTCTCGGGATTTACACCTCGGAAGAGGCTCAAACATTTATATCCGTCCTTAACTCACGGGCTCGGGTCTTCGTCATCCGACGCCGATCGATAGGAACTTCCCCAACCCTCAAGAAGTAAACATTTCTAGATTTTCCCAATTCCACTGTCGAACGGTGGAGCATCATCGAAATGCAACTGTATAAATTAATGATTCCCAAACAAACATTTACATTTCTTAACCACTACTTAGCATTTATTTGCATGGTGTAAACAGTGAGTTGCCTTCTATTACATATTTATTAAGCTACTAATGGAATCTATGATAATTGATATTTAAAAAAACGAATTAAAATATGTCAGCAAAATATAACGAAGTTTTACCTTATACATTATAATTAACCGATAAATAATTACTCCGACGATCGGCTTTACTTATATCATTCTCTTTTCCAAGAAAGTTTAAAACTATAATAATATCAATAGCTGTTTTCTAATTAGGTCCTTTTGTCAATTTATTAGATTAATGCAACTTAAAATATAGTATAAGCAATACCAATTAAAGTATTGATAAACAGGATGTAATGACTAGTAGATTTATTAAGGTATAAATAAAACATTTCATAAATTTAAAACATCGGAACATCATAAAAAAAATAAGGCCAAACCTATATTGAATCCGTATTTTCCCCGAACGATTTTCTGATCCGATGTCGTCCAACATGAGTGCCTACAATGGACGCAGTTAAACCACATTAGGAAGTGGAGCTGTGAGCAGTGGTGGTATCATGAGCGACTCTGAGGATGATTTTATTAGTTGGCTTCTATACTAGAGAACGACGTATTTCTTAGTAAGAGTCGTAGAAAAAAGATATGGGAGAATCACTTTAATGAAGACAGATCTTTTGGGGAGTTTTTTAAAACTTAGAAACTACACTGATAAATTCAAAGACTACCACCATATGACTATTGACTATAGAAACATTTAATTATATTATTGAAGACATAAAAGACAACATAACATAACATAACTGACCAATCTATCTTCTGGTTTAATGTACCGGCTATGGTAGGCTTTGTTCCACTGCGCTGGTCCCCAAAGGCGAGGATCATTCCTCACAAGATCAACAACTCAGGGTAAATTTCCCCAGCCACTGCATACCGTCGGAATGAGATATCGGACTGATAACATCGGGTGCCGTCCTCCCATGCAGAAGCTAGATTATAACCTTGGTGTTCGTTCTTCTCCCGATGTCACCCGACATCGGATTGGCAGAAATATGGATCACATTTATGCGTAGTCTAAGCTTGCAACTAGTTAAGATAATTTGCCTCTTTATACAATATATGAATATCATTTTAGTATTTATTTAATGCTCTATCATCAATGGTATGCTACCTTTATGGTTTAAAAAGCTTTTAATACAACAACAAAAACGGGACTTTCATTATTCAAAGTTTGTTGATATTTTGTCTTTTGACATATAAGCTAGTTGTTGAGTTATTTATCTTTTTGTATACCGTCTTTATATCTATACCTCTAGCCACGTCTACTTTAAATTCTTTCTTTATCCAATCTTTTTTTAAGTCCATATAATGTTTCTTGGGATAAATCAAACTGAGTTGAATACGTTACATGTGAAAAGCTGCAGGAAGCCTAGTATTATGGGTTTTCTGCGTGGTATAGATTTACCGTTTTGTCCTTTGTTAAAAGGACACATCTGACTACATAGAGGGAGGGTAACATCTGACATTGCAAGAGGGTGAAGGAAAACATGCATCATTTGACCTAGGATATTTGACCTCACTAGCACTCTAATTATCGGTTCGGCTAACCTTTTGAAATGAACTGAGACCCTTGACATGCGCTAAAAACCCTTCAAAAACCTTCCTTGCGAATAAGAGAGAGAAAGAAAAGAAAAAAAAGGAACACTTTTTAACTTTCAAAGGATCTTTACATACTTGACAGGTGACTGCTTTCGTTTTTCCCGTTCAAAAAGGGCTTTCTCGGAAACCCAAATTAGTAGTTAGAATTTCAGTAAAATGGTCCAACTATTTGAAGCATAAACAGAACTGACAAGTAACAGACAAAAGTTCAATGGATATTTGTCTTTAACTAGTTAGTTTTTGTTGATTTGGTTGTTATCTCCTAATTGTTTAAGCTTTCTTAGTCTCTCCTTAACCAAAAGAAACCTATTTTACCAACATTTTTAATATTTACACGTAAACTGCATTTACATGTAGGTATATCCTTAAAACTAGTAACTCGAAAAAATATAGGCTATAGCCAAAATATCTAAAGGACACTAAAATGTGAACATATCCTGAAATAAAACTGAATTAAAAATTTGTATAGGTTTTAAAAAAAATAAAAATTGTACATTTGGGTATAAATTTACTTACCTGCATACCTCCCATTACCAACTACAGACAAAAATGTATACACACAATAGTAACACGGACGGTAGAAGTTAACAAAGACTGTTAACTATATGTTTTTTGTGTGTGTTTTTGTAGATTCTCATAAAATCGATGTCAACGGACCAATATAATGCATTTGTTATTCAATGCAAGTGTAAAAAAGAGAGCACATCGCTGAGCAAACATTTCGTTTGAACATTTGCCTCTGCATAATTCAGTCGTAAAGTGATTACCTTACCCTACAAATTCATCATACGCCTTGATCAAAGGAATCAAATTACAAACAGCCAAATTTATTTATTTTTAATTGTCAGTATCACTTCACTCTCACGAGTAAAGTGAATGTGAGATTCTAATAAAACAAGTTTGTTTTTAAAAAAATATTGTTATTTGTTTCTATCGCAGTTGAATGGTTACAGTGGCAAACCCGTTTTACTTGGCTTGAATAATGTATCAATTACCCAGTTTAATAAAACCTAAAAAGATAATAAGAGGGTTTGGTCATCATTAAAATTGCCTAAAAATGGCAATTTTTTACTTCTTTTTCGATTTTATTAATAGTGTGATATTCAAACCACTTTCATTGATAAAGCGATTTCCGTTAATATTGCTTCCGAGATTACCAAAGGTAATGGAAGCTATATTATATTATGATCTTTTAAATCTAATTTTTAGGTCTCCTATATCAAAAATTTCAAGACAGAAATCCGTCTCAGACATCAAGGAACATTTCTGTCTATAGCACAATTTTTGTGAACCAACATATCTTCAAAACTACTCGTTTGATTTTAATGAAATTTGTATGGTTGGGGTGATAATTAGCTCATTGTTGGTCCTATGTATATATTCCAACCTTCTGCGCTCATTTGCATCTTTTCCACATGTCCACAAACATACATTTATTTACACCTATAGTTTCAAAAGTACTTATCTGATTTGTATGGACCTTTATAGTTTATCGAAAGTATCCCGCAGATAGCCCTAGACTAATTTGAACTTTGAACCGTCTGCGTTCTTTAATTTGATAAATTGATACTTTAATACAGTAAGAAATCAAAATAATTTTGACACATTTAAAAAACGAGGGGAAAAGTAAATAAATTTGATAATAATTGGTTTTAAAAGCATAAAACCATTATTTTTTTAAAAATTAAATAGGACGCGAGGAAGCTATGTGCCACACAAAATGGCAGACTATTTTTATTACAACTGTTGCCTTTTAAAAAGCTATCAACAATTTTTAAAACTATCATTATTTATAGTTTTTCTTTTCATAGAACCTTCATATTCATTTATAATAATGATATAATTGTAGGCAGTTTGGCACCTACACACAAAAATTTATTACCATAGAGAATAGAATTAAAATAGAGTTGTCATTTGGCGCGATTTCTTGTCCCTTCATGAAACGTCACAGCGCTATCTTTTGTTCGTTGCATCAACAAAAAAAAAACAGGAGTGGGGATGGATTGTAGCGCATTTAGTTCCTCTATGCCTCTACTAGGTGTCGCTAGTAGTCATCCCCTAAAATTCTCATTTTATAAAACTATGCTTAGTTATTACAAGTGTCACTTAATTTTGTTTTTTATCATATCTTTTTTGTTTAAACATTTTATTTAGTTACAAAATGTGCATATAAATTGATTTAAAGTAACAACTTGTAATAAACTAAGCATAGTATTTATGAAATAAGAACTTCAAGAACAAACCTAATATACTTTTTTGTCACAACCTTTTTATTATTTCTTAACATCATATTACAACTTTTTATACAACAAATTATAAGGCTTCGAAAATGAATTTAAGGCTGATTTACACAACTCTTTAAGTACTGAAAAATTTAGTAAAGAAAAAATCAAAAACCGTCAACAATCCTTTTAAATTAATTATGTA
>KZ651066.1:871219-907443 GCA_001010745.2 Gerris buenoi
AAATGCTCTTTAAGAGTACAGTAATTGTTGTTATGTACAGTTTTGTCATATTTTCATTTAGGAGGGGGTAAATTTAGGATATTTGCAAATTATCTTATCAAAGAGGAGGGGGATATTAGTAGGAGGGATAGAATCTAGATATTCTCGCATAGTAAAATAATTTGTATGCTTTCCTGGTAGTTTATAAACTTATCAAATTTAAAAACACTCCGTAGCGAAGCACGGGTATCCAGCTAGTATATATATAAGGGTTCAAAACACACATTACAGAAGAAATCCCGAAAAGTAAATGCACTCAAATTAGTTTAGAATTAATTACTTTTTAAAGAAAACTCCCATGAAAAGGTAAATAATGTGCAAATAAAATATTAACCGTGCACACGTGTTCAAAGCAATTGATAGAAAATATTAATTTTAAAACATTTTTGTTTTGATAAAAAAATAATAGCCACGATTGTTTTGAAAATTCCAAAGCATGTTTTCAAAAAACCAAAATTATTTTTGTTTTACATATTTAATCATTTTACTCCTACTCAATGTTATTCGATAAAAGCAAGCCTACAATATGACCGAAATGTTAATCGATTTAAATAAATATTACATACATAATTAGATTGTCATATACATACATACACACACACGTGTGTATGGTTTATTTATTATGAACATATAAGTAAACATATTAAGGACATAATCCCTTTCGTAGGTAGTGGATGAATCAGCTTCAGGTTCAGGTTACCGCGTTTTTTGTCTTTTTTTTCTTATCCGAAGCTGCTACCAGTGTTTTCCAGTGACCAAGCGTCATGGTACCCGACCACACGGTATTATTGATTCCAAGAACTAACTTATAAGGATAGAATGCTTAGACATTCTTCAGATTCTGAAACGATAATTCCCTCGCTGTGAATTCAGAACCCATTTCTTGATCTGAATTATTCATGTCTAACGATCAAGTTAATTAAACCTTTAAACGCCATTTAATAACTTGAGCTACGCTTAGTGTTTTTAACTTATGTTATTTTAAGTATTTTTTACCATAATGTATAAACACATTACTATCTTTCATTAAATTTTAAAATAGAGATGCTTGCGCCAGTGAAACTAAAGAAGTTTTACTTGAAACATTTATTTAAACACTAAAATTACCTGAGCTCAATTCCTCGAGAGATAAGACATTACAAAACGTATCCACAAATGTGTAGCGTGACTGATGCAGTGCAAAACAAACGGTAGCAACCTAATCTACTTTCAATAGGGAGTAAATAAATAAATCCTGAGTATAACAATCTAGAATATAGTCCGCATAAGAGGAAAAAAATATGTTCTATTACAGAGTGGCCGTGAGAACCCTGAAATGTTCTCATTAAAACCCGTCCTTTCTTTAGGTCCAATGAACATCCTTTGACTCATTCTGTAAAAAGATGTTTAAAAATAAATTGCACAACAAACAATAAAAATCACCCACCCAAAAATTTAATTTGGCATCCTTCCTTAGAAAATTCTACTTATGGACGGTTACTCAACGTGTCCTCGAGTCCTTGATACCTACTGACAAACAGTGATTTCAGAAATAGACATGCCATCTTGACCTAGCAATTTGAATATAAATTTTATAAAAAATCGAAACCATTTGTAAAAGTCTATGGTATGGGTCTATGGTATGGGTAGATTACAATACAATTTGTTTTTGGATAGTAAGAGAGTCAATAATAATAAACGGCTTTTATATATTTCAATACATCATAATTACTCGGTTGAAACAAAGCAATATCAGGTTCACCGCTTCATACTTCATAACAATTTTAATTCATTTTTTAAATAGCTTTTTTTTCCATTATTAATTGTCTTAAAGGGACTAGATAACGACAGGAGTTAATATTTGAACCCTAGATCACTTCAAGGTAGGTTAAAGAAGTGAAGAATCAGAAAGTATTAAAAAGAGAGAAAAAAAGCCTTGATAAGAATTCAGGAGGGGATTGTCAGTCTTATAAAGTCTAAAGCAATAAAGTTCAGCGGTTCTTGTTTGCAGAGGAGACCGGTAGAAGGCTCCCTCTATTTGGAAAAGTGCACATTAATTGAATTTCGCTCGTGTTTCCCTCAAGGAGGGTAGGAGTCAGAGTCTAATGAGAGCCTTGTGTGTACCGACTCGAAGACCAGCTCCCCCACGTGTTTCTAGCCCAATTCCGTGTCCACGTTATGTTCACCAGGAGAAATGCCGGCAGATCGAGTTATGTCTGTTCCTATTGGATGTCCGACAAGATACCTTATTTTCTCGGGACCCTTCAGGCATTCTTTTGTAATGCCCTCAGTTCTCATATTCTTTCATTTTCTCCCTTCAATCCTACCAGAATCATCGATTATTCTTCGCTTCATCCGACGTGCCCAGTACAAATCCCTTAAGAAGATTCTATAGATAAATCTACAATTATAATAAAAATATATAAACTTGTTAAAAGCAGAAAATTGTATTTCGATAAAAAAAAAAAACACAGATTATCTTTGTATCTCTTGGTTGTATCTTTTTTAAAAACAATTATGGAGGCATTTCTTTATAGAGTTGTAATTTTATACAGCCTTTGTTTAAAAATATGATTAATAATTAAATCATTGAACCTTATTCTTTTAACATCGCTTCTCAAATATTCTTTAAAAAATTATACATTGCTCCTTAATAAAATTTAATTACAAATCATATTATAACTGACATAATGTTCCTCATTAATATTCAATTATATGTCACCTATTGACAATGTCCAGTCTGGTGACTGATTATCTCAAACAACTGTTGTCAGTGTATTATTATTATTATTATTAATTAATATATTAATGAATGTTTATCCATAGTTTAAAAGCTGTACTCTCAAGCAAAGATGGTTAATTGAGACCATCTTAAGGAATACAAAGAAACAGTTTTTCCACGTAAAAAATGCTTGTTTATGTAAATGGGTCTTAATTTAATCTCCGACATCGTATGACTCGCCCACTTTATATTTTTTAATAATGTAACTAGTTCTTCCATAATCGGCACTGATGGATTTATAGAAACCGAAAGCTGTTTTGATAAATAGACAAGTATTATTTTACGTGGAGTGACTGTTTCTTTGTATTCCTTAATATAAAGGGTTAGTCAAAAGTGTGCCCACACTTTATTGTTACTTTCCTTTGTTGCTGATTCCTATATGTTGTTTTCGATATTGAGGTGTCTCCAAACTTTTGACTAACCCTGAATATGAGTTACATTTTTTGAGCATTAAGTTGGAACGATATCAAAGAAACCATCAATATATATTTGTTTATATGTCTATTAAATTTGCCAATTTAAGTAGAAAATAAATTAAGATAAAGAAATAAAAAATTAACTGTATTAGAGATAATTTATTTTATTTATATTTTTACTCAAGTTTTTTAACCGTTGTGCTCCAGTCGAGTTATGAATATTTATAATAAAAAGATTAATTAAAGAATTGCGGAATTTTTTTTTAATGAAGGTGGTTACTACTTAACCTAGTATTTTAATGTTAAAAAGGAAGAAAGCTAGGACGAAAAGTGATACATTATAAAAATAAATAAAATAAATAAATAAATAAAAATAAAAAACAGAGGGAAAAGATGGGGACAAAAAAAATTATGATCTTGGACAGAGCTCATGAGACCTTAATCCGGAGATTACGGAAGAACTGAATCCAGTATCCCATTTACTACACTCATTTCTCGATACCTTAGAAAACATCGGGTTCTTCATTTCAAATCCCTTTTTTCCCCTATCATAATAATCAATTTATTTTCCCCATCTTAAAAATAGTTACTGCATCAAGTTGTAAACCAGTTGTTTTATCAGAATCTAGCTCATGTCGAACATGAGACCGGTTCAAGTACCGCAGTAGAAATCCAGTCAGTATATATTAGCAGAGAGTCTCAACCTCAGTGGTGGATTTACACTTGGATGGTCATGTTTTCATGAGATACCTCTTTCATATCGTACGGTCAGATCTGACTCCTGTAGCTGTGGGGGCTCCTTAATATACTCGCCCTTCGCAGTCCAACGTCGATTTCTTACTAATCTTTAAACTGAGGTCAAATGTAGAATATAAAATACGATCACTCCTTCCTCAATTTTATTTTATTTTGTTTCCTTCTCTTCTATTCCTTTCTTTCTTTTACCAACCAACCAGAAAAGCTGTATAACTTCTAACTAAAAGATTACTTCAAATGAGATTGTTAAAGAGATTTTCTCTGCTCAAAATAAAAAATAAAAAAAATCATAATGACCACTCTGTGAAAAATCCCCAGCGTGACTCAGTTTCATTAGAAATAATTTGATCCGAAAAATGCCAACTTTTTTACGCTATGAAAAGTTGCCACTTTTTTATACGAATAATGTGTTCACTTATTATAATCACCTATTATTCGTTCCCTCCTTTTCATTGTTCATTTCAATTTTTTTGTATTTGTTTCATCCCTCGGAACTATCCACTGGATGAAAGGTCAAAAAACAGATAATAGTATCAGGGACAAGTTAACACTTCTCAACATAATTCGCTTATTTTAAAGCCATAATTTGTGTGAAAAATAAATGAAGTTAAAACACTCGACACAGTTCTTTCTGGATTTAGCTAAAAAATAATACCGTGCAAACATGATTCTCCAAATTCATATAATTAAGTATAAATGTATCAAATTTGTGGATAAAAAAATTTGTAGATTAATCGGTAATATATATGAGGGATAAATTAAAATTCAAAATTATTAATAGATAAATACATAAATGTATCATTATAAAACAGCTCCATAGGAAGTTTCTATAAATTAATAATTACATAATAAAATCTAAAACACTTATTATTATATTTAAAGATCTCTAACTCCAGACAATCAGATGGTATATATTGTCAAGTAGAATGATTTAAAATATATTATGTTCAATTCCACATTTAAATTGGTAACACATAAATAAATTATACACAGCAAATAACGGAAAATGTATACATTTTTATCATATATATCGAGCCTGAACCTAGAACATACTTAATAAATGCTACCAGAATTAACAATAAACTAATCAAATTCAACTCGAAATTTATATCTTCGTGTACTTTTATTTAAAAAAAAAAATAAATAAGACAAATTTAAAAGAACAAATTAGCATTATGTTTTATAAGAAGTAAATGACAAAATAATTAATATTATTAAAACGTTCATATATCTTGTTTATTTCATCACTTTTAAGTAATTCTAGTTAACATAGTTTTATCCACGAATACTGTACAAACCACAATAAAAATTCATCTGCGAGTACTCGTAAATAACCAATTGATTTTTCGACAAATCTAAATGATGATATCATTCAAAACGCTCTAAAGTAAAGACGAGTAGTAGGAACTGCATTTGTAATATTGATTGTCTTTATACTGAATAATAATTAACGGCGCCTTGATTCATCTTCTCGGGTTTGTTATTTCTCCAGAAGAATTATTTACGTTAAGAACAGAACTGTCATTTTACTTTGACAAATGTATTCTTGTTTATCTTTATTCAATATTCAATTTTTAAGAATAAAGTCAATTTATGAATAAAATTTAAAAATAAGTACAAAATTGAATCACGGTCCACGGGGTACTCTATGATTCAGTTTGTATTCTGACTACTAAATTTACATGAAATAAAATGAATACTAAATATATATAATATTCAAGTCTTGACTATAAATTAAAAATTTGGCTTGAAGGACGGTTAGATAACATTGATTTTATCAAGGATTTTTCATTAATCTATCTGATCGATGAAATTAAAGTTATTCTAATAATGATCTCATACATACCTACAAAATATATATATTTTACCAGCTATCAAAATACCATTAGAAAAATACAAATATTTTTAAGGTAATTGAGTTAAATGTATACAATTTAAAGCATGGCTCAGTTAACGATTGACATATGCTTGATTGGGCCCGATTGGGGTACAAAATGGGATACAACAGTTAGTATCGTTGTATTAATAAGACACAGCTATTAATTTATTTATTCTTTCATTATTTTATTCAAACAATGATTATACCCCGAAAACTTCTGACTTTTTTCCAATACGAAATAAATAATGATTTGATGCTTATTATTTTACTTACATATAGTAGAAGGAAGTTATTAAAAAACAATTTAAATAAGAAACGCAGTTTACCTACATAGAGAATTATTATAATTGTGTCTTATTTTTCTTCTTAGCTATTCTTTTTAATCTCTAGTTTTTTAGTGTTTTTACCTTTTGCAATTCTAGGAGTGCCAACATTATTTTTCACTTGAAGTTCCATTAGAAGTTTGTTTTATAATATAATTTTTTGGGGATTAATTACCTTTTTTTCTTTAATTGTCGAAACATTATCATTAAAGGATTAATAAATTAACAGGTATTTTATTCCACATCTATCGACAAGTCATTTAGTGTTAACAGGTTTGTATCCAGCATGGTTGGAAGAAACCTAACATGTTTCAAACAAATCTAACATAGAACAAACCTAACATGTTAAAACATACCTAGCATGGTTGGAACAAGCCTAGCATGGTTAGAACAAACCTAACAAAACGACTCTTTCTTGACAATCGAACCAAAATAATAGGGATTTAGGTTATTAATTCCTGAAATGCATTAAGACTTGTATTATACATTACATGTAGCATATTACATAAGTAGTCTTCCAATTATATTATAATGGCCTATATCTCCATGTTTCCTATATCTTACTTTAATAGTTATTCTTTTGTTGACTGTATTGCATCCGTTAAATTCAGTTAGATTGAAAGCAAAAAAACTAATACCAATGCAAACATAATATACATTATATCCACGGATAAAGTTGCCTAAATGTTAAAATGCCAAAAAATTTCAATTTTCGAATTCAAGTCTCCATAAAATATCCTACTTGATCTTTAATTAAGATTTATAGTATTACTTTTTGTTCAAAATGTACCCTGTACCTAAAAAGTACAATTTTCTAAAATCGCACAAGAGGAAACCGGACCAAATTATGATATTCAAATTAAAAATTCTTGTACAAGGTATATTTTAAACAAAAAGTATATAAATCTTCATTTAAGAACTAGTGGGGGATTTTATGATGTAACTTTTCTTCGAAAAAATGGTTTTTTTTATTTTATTTTATTTTTTTTTTAATTTACACATACAGGCAACTCCATCCGTTGACATACTGTATAATTATAAAAAAAAATTCTAATTGTGAAATTTCAATGATGCGGGACTTTTCGGATACCCTGTAGTATGCCCAACTGCACCCCTAAAATTATTTTTAAAAAATTTATGAGTACAAGAACAATCGTTTGATTTTTTTGGAAGCCACACGAAATTGCCCTCCATTTTAAATTGTCGTATTGAATTGAATTTTAAACAAAATTAAATCAAAACATTTAGGCGATATTTTTGGCTCGTGTATATATAGTTCATCTAAATACAATAAACCACTAATATAATTTAAAAAAGTTTCTCTAGTGACGATAAATTTTCTAGTATGATAAAAATAAAGCTAAGCTAATGTTCTAAATTGAACAATTTAGATAGTTTATTGTTTAAATTTAAGCGTTCGGCATTAAGTATTATGCACTTACGTAAATAAATTAAGAGAGTGCGGAAGGGTTTCAAAAAGTTCACTCTTTTCCCACTGTCGAATTATAGCGTTAAGATGAAAACAAATAACCAAAGTATGATTTGCAAAAGTAAGGAGATATATATTAAAAATACAAAACAACGAAGGGGAATCCCCCTATATAAAAACATGGTAAAAAACAACTCATCCAACAATGGTAAAAAATATAACTTTTTTGGAAGGTCGGGTTAGATTTGCAGATGGTAAAAGATATTTATATAAGTCAGTTCAAGAATGTGATGTAAATACCCCTTTAATAAGTTCACCAAGGTTAAACCCACTGAATCAAGTGCAAAGTCCAATGTCGTCACAATTTCTCACTAAACGAAAGTACCTAAGTTGAATGAAATGACGTCACGAACTGGTTAGTGGGTTCTTTCGCCGGGCGTTTTAGATTCTAGCGGTATTTCCCAACAAAAAAATGAATACTTAATTAGTATTTAATACCAAGCTCAGAAGTTAAATTTTATTTTTTATTGTAACATATATCAAGGTCAGAAATAATATATTATTCAGACCCAGTTCTTCGTTCTTTCTAAGAGTTCGAGAAACTTTTTTTTATTCAAAACTAGGTTAACATTTACACCTCTGATCTAGTCACACTTTCCATATCATTCCGATGAATAGAAATATTTCTAGAAGATATTAACATTCGCATATACATACGCAAGATTGTCACTGTACCATGTTTTCCCTTTTTACTGACCGGCTTATTTTATTTTTTTCACTGTACAGAAAAGGACATATTATTTCTACTTGACCTCTCGGCTATTTTTTTTTTTTTTTTTTCTTAAACATCTCGTCGCACCGTGTCCGATTGAATATGTGAAATGAAAAGTGAAGACAGAAAGAAAATAAAAAAAGTCATAGTCTACTATATGATTCAAATTCAAACTATTTAATCTTATAACTTATAAGTTTCTTGTTATTCTGTTCCTATTTTAGACTTAACGACATTATGCGTTGTTATTTTGAATGTTGTGCGCATTGTAACTAGTCTTTAAACCCATGTTATTGTTTTTAAGAACACGAGACACACTTAGTGACTCATATCTTGCTGTAGAAGACTGCCTTGATCTTGGACAACTTACCATAACTACTTTACTACCTTGAGAGATACTCGTATTCTTAGAGGAAAATGACGTCAAAATTTAAAGTTAAATTTTAATCAATGACGTCAAGTTAAAACTTAAATAATAGGTTTGTTCCAACCGCCAGTTCCGAATCAGTTTCGGATTAATCCGTGATTATCCCTAATTGACATAATGCGCATGCGCGATCATTGACCGTTGGGAATTGATTTGTGATTTCGTTTTTGTTGGAACGCTCCTTTCTCGAACCAAACTGTTTGATGTGGTAGGTTTTAGCACTGTACTAACAAAACTTGTTTAGTAGACTCACGGCACACACGTATTTTTATTGATATAATCCTGAATGCTCTTTTGTTTTAAAAAAACAAATATTAATCTTAGTCCTTTCAATTCTTTCGATATTTGTTAGAAAATGGAATAAGTACTAAGTACCAAAAGTACATCTTGGAAATAGGTCCAATTTTTATTTTTTTTCAAAAATATCTAGAAAATGTCATTATATGCACAAAAATTAATCATCGCATTCGTACAAAATCATTTTAAAAATAAAATTTGAATCACAAGAAAGGAAAATAATAGGCGAGCGAAATCAAAACAAAAACAATAAAGCGGAAGGTTACGTTTCTGTTCACCGAAATTCAATCCCAAACAACTAGTCCCTGCCTCCGATCGCTGACTGCTCTGACTGGTACCAAACCAATCCGTGATTCAATCAGAGCGTGGTTGGAACATCCGACTAAAAGTCAGAGTCAGTCAGAGTTTGAGTTTGGGCTTCGTTGGAACGCCCTGTTTATAATGCGCATGCGTCGACCGTTCCAAACCAGTTTGGAAGTGCGGTTGGAACAAACCTAATATATTAATTATTAGTAATTTCTGTCAAATGTGATTTTGTATCGATTTCAAATAGGAAATTATAACAAAATAAAAGTAGTAATAAAATCACGTAGAAATAAGTGCGATGAAGAGATCAGAAAGATAAAGTAATAATTAATATAAAAATACAATTTTAAAAAACAGGTCTTATTTTCATCTTTTTTTTTTTGTTTCTGTATTCTTCACCTTAGTTGTTTCTACGTACAACATTTGGGGAACATTGAATGAGAGAAAGTGGTTCAAAATGTGTGATGAAACTTACAAACCAAAGTACTATAAGTCCAATTTTTTTTTTTTTTTTTTTTTTTGGTTTCTGTATTCTTCACCTTAATTCTTTCCATGTGCAAAACGGTAAGTGGTTCATAATTGGGGTAACCGAAACGTACGATGAAACTTATAAAGCAAAGTAATGTAAGTCCAGAAAAAATTAGCGTAAAATCAACAAAAGTAAATAAATTTATTTTCTTTGATGATTGACTGATTGTCACAATCTACATACGGTGTAAACTTTTCATGTCTATAATCCTCAAACGATACTGTTTCTTTGATAATTTGATATCTGGTTGTTTGAATTTTTATTTATTAGTTCTATCACATTCATAGTACGTGTTGTTAACATCACAAAATAAGGTTAGCCATGTTAGCAAAAGTATTGTCTACTTCTTTTAATGTTGACCATTTACTAAAAAGTAAGGATGGTAAAGTATCTGCTATAATACCGTAGGTACGTGATACTTTAATTTGCCTTAATTGATGCGAAATTCTTTCTTTATTGCTGGTGTTAATAAGTGAAATAGCTTTCACATTATTTTCTAAGCTTAATTTTTGCCTATAGTCCCACAAATATTTCCGGAAAGTGAAATTTTAAATATTTGACTTCGATAGCTCTAATTCAATATTGGAATCATATTTTTGGTTATACCAAAAGTTATTGTACCAATAGTTGCTGTTTCAGATCGGTTATGAGTTCATAAAGGCTTGCTTTGTTTCGCTGTTAAGATCAATAGAGGTTAATCCTTTTTAGGTCTAACTATTTTTACAAGTGCAAAATATCGAGTTCATATACCACATTGATTATTTAAATAATTTTTTAAAAAATTAAAACAAAAAACTTGGAATTGTTAATATAATTTTTTTGGAGGGATGTTCTTTAATAATTATAATGTGTCATAAAAATTCTATTATGCTCAAAGTAGATATTCAGTGCATTTATTTTACTACGTTTTTATTAGCTTGCTTTATTGTTTGTTTATTTGTATGTTTTTCCAGTACAAATCTTGCAATCGAATTTTAACTAACTTCCCGAGTAGCTAGACATTTGAAACTTTTAGAAAAGCTCAGAACACAATGACATCTTTCAGCAGAATTTAATTCGTTTTCTTCAAATTTTGCTGTATGGAAAGTTAGTTCGGAAAAAAAAAAAATCCGCAAGTTATTTTATTTGTTTTGACATGTCCCATATTTACAATCTTTATTTTGACAGGTTTCAAATGTATGATTTATGACAGAAAATGTAATAAAAAGTTCTTTTTAACCTGCAATTATTATCATATGAATTTTCCTTTAAAAATTTTGTCATATAATTATAAATGAACTTAGGCTCTTCCAGTGCTCATAAGGTTTAAAAATAATAATTTTAAGGAGGTATTAAAAAAAGAAAAATAGTCCTTCTCATTGCTGCAGCCATACACCAAAATACATAATCAAATGGTATTTAGCCCAAAGTCAATAAAGGAATTCGTGATCAATACATGCCAATAAACATTACCTAATGAATTTATAATACTGTTTACGAATGAAATGGAGAGAATTAGGTAAATATTTATTGTAAGGAAATATTGATAATTAGAATATTTAAGGTGGAAACGAAGGACGGAATATTAAGAAGATCGTGGTTTATTGTGTATAAGAATACTTCCTATGATCCTTGGCAATTAGGTTCAGGAATCTTCCTTCTTATAGTTAAGAAGAATTATAGTTAAACCTAGGAGACGAGCTAACTCATCTTCCTTAAAAGTAATCTAAAGGTGCAATCTGGATCTATCAAGATTCTGTTTATTAAAGCAACAGTATTGGTGTAAATACTAAAGAATATAATAGGTATAAAAGGAAGAATATAAATAAAATTACTAGAAGCAGTAAAGAAGAGTCATCATCGTTACCGACAAAATACTTTAAGGTTTCAGGGAAACTGCATCACGATTTTTTTCCTTTTAAACTAATACGTAATCAGAAATATAATAAGGAAATTCAGATTCAACGCACATACAAATTAGTACCTTTTGTTTAAACAGCGTAAAAACTCTACGTTTTACACAGTGGCAATCCTAGGTCAAAAGTTCTGGGGGGGGCTAAAGCCCCGGTGTTTTGTGGGTTTAGTATACATTTTAATGTACCAGGAAGAACCACATTTGTATATTATAAGAAAACTACTTATTTCAACATGCAGCTTCCCCCCTCCCCCTTATTTTTAAATTAAAATTAATAAACATATAAAATCTCCGCGGTTAAGTACAACAATTGTGTTTAGAACGTATTCGTTAGAATACGTTCTAACTACTGCGTTCTAATACTGCACTGATGCTTTCTGCAGTAAATGTCTTATTGTAAGTCATAGGCGTCGTCTGCAGTTAATTATTGAGGAGGGGATTTATTATTTATTACTCCCCCTTGGAAAATTTTGGAAATATGGCCTCTCAAACACGCTTTTATGCATTTCTGAGGTGAAATTGAATATTTGATGTTTTGATTCCTGGGGGGGCTAATTTGGTTTCAGGGGGGGGGGGGGCTTGAGCCCCCTCTGCCCCCCTAGGATCGCCACTGGTTTTACAGTTGGTTTAGATTAATGACAAAAACTTTGTTTGGGATTAAGGCGAGTTTAACACATACTTGAAACTGAAATTACAAAAAGATAGAGAGCAATAAAATAAAGCTTAAAATTTTAGCTTATTTTAGACTAGAAAGTTCTGAATTAAATATTAAATGAAATTCAAATATGGACTCCTTAATAAGATTGTTATGCCCAGAAAACTTAGGTAACATATTATTAAACTATTCTTTTGTACCAAAGTTAAATTTGAACATATTAAAATTGACAGTGTCATTTAGGTTTACTTCATGCAAGCCAAAATAAATAACGCGTCTAGTGTGAAAAGTAGCATTTTGTATGCAAGTTGGAGTTTGCACCCGAGCGACAGCGATGGTAGTAAAACCATACGAGCAAAGCAAAATACCGTTTTCGCATGAGTTGCGTACCGTACTTTATCTACGATTGTTGATTTTAATAATAAACAAAAAAAAAATTAAGAAAAGGAAGTTTATTAATTATTAATAAACTTCCTGTACATAAGTTCGTATTTATGTTTTGATATAGATGACATTAATTCATTAGTTGTATTTTGTGCCGAATTAATTATTTCGGGAGGTGTATTATTCTCCTCATTTTAGTCATAATCACTTGTTGTTTTTTCACTAAAAACTCAGTTTAAACAGTTGCTTTAATTGAACAAACATCAAAATAGTTTTATAAAATGTAAACAAACTCGCTAATCGTGCGTTAAGGTAAAGAATTCCTCTTTTCTCCTCACTAGGGCGGAAAGAAGAGGAATTCTTCAGATTTATGAGACGTGCATGCGCAACGAAAACAAGTAAGTAAAGAATCACTATCTACGCATCTAAATAATAGGAGCCAAATCTGTGGTTTAGTCAATTTTCAATTTGATCTTCCATCTTTGATTTTTCAAAACAACAAAGCACAAACTCCTAATTATCTGTTAGAAAAATAAACGTAACTAATATAATAAACATAAATAGAGATACAATGTTCATATTTCGTATCAATCGTAGATATAATACATTTTTCTATCTACAAATTAAGTCTTTCAAAGAAAATTGGCAAGACATATTTTCCACGACTTTGTTCTTATTGTTAAGCGACTTTAGTATTTATTTTTATCACTACGGCTTTTAACATAATCCCTAAGTTACAATATGGCATATGCTACATCATATTAAAGCTATTAGGCCTATTAAATAGGGAGGTTTTCAAGCTTATTTAAAATATATGTTAATTATAAAAGTAAGGTAGTTATTTTTATTTTATGGTATGTTAGATTTTTCAAAGCTTGTAACTCCCGCTTAAATAGAGCTACTTAAAATTGTGCTTAGTTTATTGATTTGGCTTAAATAGAAAATAATATATGAACTTTTTTCATGAGAAAGTCATAGAACGAGTAAGAGTCGAGATATTGTTCATAGGAACAAATTTGTTCCATTTATGGTGGTCTATCAAAAATGAATATTTTTATAAAAATTTACTTAATAATAAAAAAGATAAAAATAGAAATACAGAACTATTTCTTTAATTTCTTAGGAATAGATTAACATTAAATTCTTTCTTCTAATTATCCGAAGGATATCTAAACATTTATCTAAAAAATAGTTTATCCTGATAGAATAGGTATGCTTTGGTTTTTTTTTATCATTATTTTTTATTTTTTTATTTCCTCAAAGTTATACGCAATAGAACTTTTTTACATTAATATTTATAGCACTAGTGCCTCATAAATAAACAAAATTATTATTAGTAACCAGAATTGTAAGTAAACCTTCAACCATGTACGTAAATATTAAATTACCCGCTACCCATAATGAGGCAAAAACGTGGCAATTAATGTATTTTTTATGAGCCACCTTTGCGCTTATAAAGATGGACTAGCACCGAAGCATTAAACAAAGAAAGTCAAAAAAAGTTAAAGTAGTGAAAAATTATCCTACATTTTTGAAATTCTGAACAATTTACAGATAAAACCAAGATAGAATATTCAAGATTGGCAATGACCTGTGTGTGGTATGGCGATTCACTGCGGAGAGTTTTTCACACCAAGTTTACTATGCCATAATATAGCAAATAATTATCCGGATTATTGTAATCAATGTAACTTTTGTAGTTTCAATACACAAATAAAACTAAAATAAAAAAAGACCTGTGCAATTCAATTTAATTTTTTTGCAATTAATTTCAAACTTTAATTATAAACTTTTTTGTTTATTATTAAAATGCAGAGTTAACTATTAGCTGTTATTAGCTAGTTGCTTTTTGTTCATTATCGCTATAAATTATTAAAGATCGTTAAAACTATTAAAGTGGACCTAAAACGTTTAAAGTAATAAAAACAACGTTTTTACCGATATCTTACGCCACTGTACTACTATCATACCCTTTATCAATCAACTCATCAATCATGATTATCAATTTTTTTTCAATATTCAATACATATTTATTACAATACGCTCGCTTAAACGATAGAACAACGCGATGCCTAGTTATATATTAAGATACTTTTTCCTTTTAATGGTGTAATTCCTTTCTTTTCATTAGAGATGCTCACAACGATAATTAATTAGTTACATTTCATTAACATTAGTCAAATAACATAACATACTGAAATAGAAACTATTACGAGACGAATATTTAAGTTGAGCTTTGTTTTTAAAGATATTGGTAGATGTGGTTGAGTTAAGAGTGATTTGAACGCCAGGTTTATAGCCGATTCCATCCTGTTACTCCTTTAGATGGTTTTCTATGAAGCGTCAATCGATGTCAAGAACTCGTTTATAGAAAGAAAACAGTGGCTTCATGAGTTGCAGAGTAGCCGGGAGCAATGGTTTCCATCACTCCCAGTTCAAGGTCACATCTCTCGAGAGGTCATCCAAGTCATGCAAGGCATCCATCTACTCCTGCTTGTCGTCCATGCTATCTCTACAAGGTAATTACTTCATTCTGCAAACAAAGCCGTTGGTTTCTGGTTTCTTTCTATACTAAACCAAGTTTTAGTAGATAAAGAAGTTCGTTTTATTTCTATAACTATGTTCCTAATCAAAACAAAATCCTCTATAGACTGACATTAATTACTTAATAACCACTTTTTTTTACTCAAAACGTGTTAATTCATCTAAATCAAATTAACGCTCCATAACAATACTTTCTCTCTTTTTTATAAAGTTGTTAAATAAGAAAGTAAAAAGAGCCCTGGATTAAAAATTAAATATGTCTCTTCTTCTTTATCAGCTTACTGTTTTTTTATCGGTATTTATTTTTTATTTATTTTACTATGAAAATTCAACAGAATTCGAAAGAAGCTGTTATATTGAGAATGGTAATTTGTGTTGTTGAACAAGGGTTTTGAGAAATAGTTAATAGTGATATCTATAAACGTTAGGACCAAAATTTAAAAAAAAATAATAATAATGAGACTTGTCATTTGTTTTTAGGTACCTAGAATGATATAAAGCTAAAAAAATAAATAGTGCATTAACAAAGAGATTTTTTTAAAAAAAAATACTAGAATCTTCTGACCCAGATAAAAAAATTCCAGTCATGCACCATGACATAATGAGCGAATTTTCAAAGAAATCTGCGTATTATTGGCTTATGACAATATAGGAAAATTTTGGTTTAGAATTTGCATGGGTGAAAAAAGGGGGGGGGGTAAATGGAAAAAACACGTTTTTATGTTATTTTTAACCCTAAATTGTAAACATTTGACCCCTAAATGAACTCCAAAAATTCTAGCCAACGAACTTATCCTTTCTTTTGATATTATTGACATTTTAAAATTTGTTTGACATTTTTAAGTGCATCCTAAGGGGAGATATCGTCTGGAGTGACAGATATATATATACATACATATATACAGGGTGGGCCAAAAAAACCGCACTTTTTTGAGCACTTATATAGCTCAGCTTCTGTAGTCGATAGAGATATGGGGTTTGAGGGTCTGAAAACTACATTCTTCTGCTTTAAATTTAATATCTATAACTTGAAAAACGATTTGGTGAAAGCCATGCAATGACGGTTTGAAATGGGGTCTTAAAAAAGTCGTTGTCCGGGTATCTTGTCTGGTATTATAGTTATGATTAAATTATCATATGGTGGAGGGAGGGGGGGGGTCTTTGTAGGTAAGTGGGAGGAGTCCCTCAGTGTTACAACAAACATTGAAGTTGGGTAATGCACAATGTTGCCTGAAATTAAAGATCAAATGCTAAATTACACGTTTATGCAAGATGTTACCCCGTGCCGTGCCATCGTTCCTTGCAAACAATTCAATACTTGCAAGAGAATTGCCCAGACTTTAGGCAACATTGTGCTTAACACATCTTCAATGTTTGTTATAATTCTGAGGGACTCCTCCCACTTATCTACAAAGAACCCCCCCCCCCTTCCCCATATGGTAATTTATTCTACCAAAACTATAATACCAGACAAGATCACTACCCGGACAACGACTTTTTTTAAGACTCTATTTTATACCGTCATTGCATGGCTTTCACCCAATAGCTTTTAAAGTTATAGATATGAAATTTAAAGTAGAAAAATTTAGTTTTCAGACCCCGCAAATACCATATCTCTATCTACTACAGAAGCTGAGCTATAAGTGTTCAAAAAAGTGCGATTTTTTTTGGCCCACCCTGTACATATAAACATAATACATATTATATCTATATATATAAAATCCAAATACCACTCACTCACGCACTCACTGACACATCACGATATCCATTTTTATACAAAATTCGACAAGACGATATCTCTGGAACCAATTGTACTAGAACCTTGAAATTTAGAAGTTGGCTTCCTCTTATGAAATTTGTAACTTTTGATAAATAGTTTACCAATCGGGCATTTTGATTCAAGATGGCGGCCATATATATATAAAAGTCAACGAATGTATGTATGTTCTTTATACAAAGCTACAGTTGTAGTCAGATCTTGATGAAAATTTGCTCAATTGACCTTCTAAGCAAGGGGAAAAACACTGTACACATGAATTTTCGAAATTTAATTTTTGTACAGAGGGGTACGGGGTACAAATGTCAAAGTAATGAATACCCTCCATGATGAATATCGTTGAAAAGCTCTTTTAGAGGACAGTAATTGTTGTTATGTAGTTTTATATTTTCACTTAGGAGGGGGGTGAAATTGAAAAATATAGCTATATCTTATAAAAAAGAAGAGTATCCGTATGAGGGTGTGTCTTTTATCCTAATTTGATGAATATTTACACACTTTTTCTTCAAAACATGGTGAAGGTCACTGCCTGCATGAGATTACGAAATTAAAATTTTAGGGGTACGGGGTACAAGTAATGAATACCCTTCATCTTCATGATATGCATATCGTTGAAATGCTCTTTAAGAGTACAGTAATTGTTGTGTACGGGGTACAAATAACAAAGTAATGGATACCCTTCACCCTTAATGATACAAATCGTTGAAAAGCTGTTTAAGAGAAAAGTAATTGTTCTTAAGTACAGTTTTGTCTTACTTTCATTTAGAAGGGGGAGAGGTAAAATGGAAATTTATATCTATATCTCTATATGTATATAAAAGTCAACATATATGTGTACATATGTATGGTCTTTTATACAAATCTACAGTTTTAGTCCGATCTCGATGAAAATTTGCACACTGGATCTTCAAAGCAAGGGGAAGGTACCGGTTTACACGAATTTTAGAACTATAAATTTTGGTTCAAAGGGGTACGGGGTACAAGTAATGAATACCCTTAATCTTCATGGTGCATATCGTTAAAATGCTCTTTAAGAGTACAGTAATTGTTGTTATGTACAGTTTTGTCATATTTTCATTTAGGAGGGGGGTAAATTTAGGATATTTACAAATTATCTTATCAAAGAGGAGGGGGATGTAAGTTGGAGGGATAGAATCTATATATTCTCGCATAGTAAAATAATGTGTATGGTTTCCTGGTATTTTATAAAACTTATCAAATATAAAAACACACCGTAGCGAAGCACGGGTATCCAGCTAGAACATACATAAAAAAAGAGTTAAATTTTAGGAATCGATTCAGAATGGTCTAAAACGGATTTCCATGGAAAAAAAATTCAAAAATTCACATTAAAAAATGTTGAGGCCATTGCAATAGCGTAATTTTCTTTGAAAATTCGCTAAAACAAAACAACTATGATTGGAAAGCCTTTAAGCCTCGTCCATACTGCCAAACCGAACATAAGAAACGAGCCGAGCATTGGTCTCTGCGCATGTCTAGTCAGAGATGCGCAGGGGCACTTTAGACTGAGCATGCGCAGAGACAATTGCTTGGCACGTTTCCTCTCTTCGGTTTGGCAGTCTGGACGAGGCTTAAAAAATGAAGCTTTTAATAGACAGACGAGGTAAGTTAAATCTGTACATTTGACAGCAATGAGGAGGTTTTTAAGTGCAATGGTGGTTGGAGTTGAAGCTGAAAGTATTCTACTTTCTGCTTTTGGGGATAAGTTGTATCTGTGGGCAGAGGGTATTTCCCTCTCGTTTTCCTGTCCGTGACATCAGGCCTTTACACTTCAATAAATACTAATACAAGGACGCCTTCCTCTGTTTTTTTAAATAGAACCTAATCCCGAATAATATTTAGGGTTGTATTGTAAGGCTACACTTAAGCGTCACCGTTAGAACGAACAAGCAAAATTATTCAAATTTTAATTGATTATATGCACTATCTACAAAATTAACTTGTAATTAAATACAAAATTTAACTTTGTGATTTAAGGATTAAAATTGTTTTTTTAGACATTTCTCAAGTTAACAAATCAAACAAAAAATTATAATAATGAAATTCCTGCAAAATATATAAACGCAAAACTTGTTCTAAGTCACCTTAACCGTGTTAAATCAAAGATATTTTCAACAGAGGTTTTGGTTAAAACTTTAATAATAATAAATAATCCCCATCCAAGATAATTCTACTCAGTAGTTCATAGTTATTTTCAATAGACTCATTTAAAAAAATAAATAAATAAATAAACAAGTAAATACACATTGTTTTTCTACTATTCTTAAAATTAATAGATTATTTTTTATCGTAATTACTTAGCTTGAATACAGTAATGACAATTCCATCAATTGAGATTGCGGTAGGTAATTGTTTCAGCTAAGATTATCTGTCAAATTATATTAGGAAAAATGCATTGCATTATAAGCTATAAGCCCGCATTTCCTTGACATTAGTTTGATTTCGAAGCAGCTGACCCGTGATGAAAAACAAAGATTCAAGGCCACGGTCAAACAACGCATTTAATTTCAACTTCGAATCAAAAAAGAATTGTCAAATTAAAATGGACAGAAAACTATGTTTTCAAATCAAATTAATATTTAATTTCTAAAAAAGTGCACCAAATTATATATCATATAGCATTAGTACTCATAAATAATATAAACCAAAAGCGAAGAAGTAAAAACAGCTCATTCTACAAAAAGGGAAAAACAGCTCATTCTACAAAAAGGGAAGAGGCAAAAACAGCTCTTCTACTGGCATACTCTTTAACACGTGAATTAACAATGCTCATTATAATTAATTTGTTTTTTATATTATTAAATAAGAATATTTCTATTTTCAATACATTTTGACTGCACACGCACTTTGACTGCACAAGTGCATTCAATGCACTTTGCCTACGTTATAGTAGAAATCCTGCAGTCATTCAAACATGACAAGATTCAACACAACAACATTCGAAGATTCAAACATGACAACATACGATAAATATTACGTGCGGTTACAGGAATTGGTTATTTATGCACCTAGGGAGTAAAGTAAGCCATTATCCCCTGAGCGAAAAAGTTGGTTCTAAGGCGAAGCCTAAGGAACCATGGTCCCTAAATCCCGAGGCGAAGCCGAAGGAATAACGCTAATTAATTCCCGAGGCACAGCCAAGGGAGATAATTATCGCGAGGGGAATAATGGCATTTTACTCACGAGGCACATACAGTATTTTATCTCCAGTTGGGAGAAAATACACATTTTTGTCCATTGCACAGTTTTTATTTTATTTTATTTTTTTAATAAATACCAATAATTATTAGCACTTTTAATAGCAGAGATATAAGAGATACAATATTAAAAACAAATAAGAATTAGAATAAAACTCAAATAGAAGGTTATTTAGATTTGGTTATAAACAATGATAAAGAAGGTCGAAAAAGCATTATCGCCAACCTGATTTCAGCAACTTCATTACATTAGCCATTCATTTTCTACTATTTATAAAATAATTAAGTTGGCAGTACTTACTTTTTCACCCTAGTTTACTTTTTCGCCCTCCTTTTACTTTTTCTCCCTACTATTTGAGACGAGGGAAGAAAAGACCTGTTTTAGTCCATATGGACTGTATAAGCCCTTTGGAACAAGGCCCTTACACTGTTACACACAGAATTATTTAGTTAGTTATATTTTAAATAGTCCAAAGGGAAAGAGAAAATCGAGATGTTTGTGGGAGGATCGGATGCCTATAATATCAACATCCCATCCAAACACTCGAATGCTCTAGTTCTAGTTGAAGGTTGGCCGCTTTGCTACTGGCTTTACCACTTTACCACTGTTTGGACTGCAGTTTATTAGTATTAATTTAGTATGATCATGAGAGTTTATTAGTATTAATTTAGTATGATCATGAGAGTTTATTAGTATTAATTTAGTATGATCATGAGAGAATGAACCTTAGTTGGCGTACTATTAATAGTAGTATTAATTTGTTTTCTCATTTAAATTTTACAAAGCAAGATTTACTACTTAAAGAAATGGCAGAGAATAAACAGAAATACGTCGTTTATTTGGTCTGCTAATATACACATTGTTACCCATTAAAAATAGACTGCCAATTGGTGTGGCACATAGCTTCCTCGCATTCTATTACGTACTTTATTGATTTAATGCTTTGACAAGCCATTATTGTCTACATTGTGTTTAATTGTTTGATTGACAAAACTAATTTGATTTTTTACAAGAATTAAAGTACCCATTTAACAGAAGTTGTCTGCAGATTAATGAGCCTAAACCATAAAAGTTTCATACGAATCATATAAGTACTTTTGAAGCTATAGGTGTAAATAAATGTATGTTTGTGCGCAAGTGGAAGAGAAACAGAAACAAATGAGCGCAAAAGGTTGAAACTTATATGAGACAAACAATGAGCTAATTATGACCTGTGATATAAATTTAATTAAAATCGGACGTGTAGTTTTAGAGGAATGTTGGTTGACAGACCGACAGCCAGACACGGAACCAAAAATGTTCGCTGATGTCTGAAACGAATTTCTGCCTTGGAATTTTTGAAATCGGAGACAAAATATTTTCGTTCACATATCTTCCGTTACCTTCGGTAAGCTCGGAAGTTAAAAAAAAAATAGAAAAGTAATTTTAATTTCGTTTATCAACAAATTTTATAAGAGCTATTGGATAATTATATTTTCAAGTGTTATCATACCACAAGCAATTGAAAAACTAAAAGCATTTAAAAATTTCATGTTGATTATGACTTACCAAGGGCGATTATCGAAATATTGAATGGATATATTTTCTAAGACCTACTTAAACCAGGAGCTAGGGTAGAGATTATTAAAAATATTAAAATGGAAGATTTACCAATCCCTAAACATAAATTATTAAGTAGCATAAACATTAAACATAAATTATTAAGTAGCGAACTAGCTATCAAATTCCTTTGAGATCTAAAACCCAACTACCTTTAATCCTATACGAAAATACCTAATAAAAATTCATATTGCGGTCAACATAAGAATTCATAATGATCTAAAAGTTCCAAGCATTCTCTTATTATGAGTTCTTCCACTTTAAACATACCTATTCTCTTAATCCTCTCGTTCAGGACCTATCCTCATTTACTAGACTGGACAACCTCAGACGATTTCTAAAAAGAAATAGGCCCGTGACTCTCAGGGACCATTAATCTAAAAAAAACTACTAAATAGCAAGAGTAGCAAATAGGTTCTGTCACTAAAATTGACTTGTCCTATAATATACATTTTTTCTTAATTTCATATTGAACAGTAGTAACAAACTTCTTGCATTTGTATTTTATAGTCATTTACTACTTTTTTATTTTTCTTTCGATTTGTTAATTAACATTTTAATCATACATGCACATAAGAATACGTTAAAAGCTTATTTAATCACCACTATAATCACTTCTGATTAGAGTTTTCGTTTATTATTAAGTAATATTAGGTCATTGGTCCTTCTTTAACTGTAGCATTATAAGACCTAACCTAAAGTAACACCTTATATCTGATTATTTCTTAATTATGTACCACCAGTTGCCTGCATACAAATCGTAGCTTATAAGAACACAGGACACTTAACTAAGACATAGTAACACCCCTTTTCTAACACCTTATTAAGTTTATTACTTTAATTTACCAAAAAGGCAATTCCATCGCATTAGGCATCAGATGTAAAAATTTAATAAAGGAGTTTCCTAAACTATTAAGTGAGTTATTAAGCATAATTGTTACAACCATAACATTTCGACACTCAACTTGGTTTTGCATATTTTTACAACTAATCTTGACTCTTAACTATGATTCCCCAACATTCACCAATCTGAAGTTATTATAAAATGCTGCATAATATGCATATTCTGTATATATATTATTAGTATGTAAACAAGATACTTGCACTGAGACATACATTTATAAAACATCATCAAGAAGATCGTGTTCAATTACTTAACACACATACACATATTATCATAATATTTTTTGTAAAATATTAAGGTCGCTGACAAAATTAACACGAATATTCAGTCAAAATTCAAAATTATTAAATTAAAACCGGATTATAAAATGAAAATTATTTTAGCTGGGGAGGCAAGTTTAATATTTTCTAATCAAATTAGGTTTACCAAATTGATATTTCGCACAACTTCTAGATTGTACTAGATGGTTTCTAAAAGAATTACTATACTCGCAGGACAAAGGAAGCTATGCCTAGTTTACAATGATATAGTTCATACTATACTATTCTATATGTTATAAAGGAAAAGCTACCGTAAAAGAACCTGCCAATGTTGAACTAGATTTGGGACAGACATTTTTTAGACAGGTAGTCAAGCTCTGTATTTGTTCGATGACCCTGTTGTGGTCCATTTAAGTAAAGCATCCAGAAAAAGATGCGGTTGACTGATTTTAAATACAATTTTTGAACTGGTCTTCAATCAATGGGCAGCTATATGGGCAATAAAAGATTTCAACATCTTAGATGCTACCTTTTTCTTGCGATGCGATGCGGTTTTTTTACACTAATTTGGTCTATATTTATGTAAAAAAAAAATAAAGTTACAGTTTAGAGACAATACTATAAATAAGCATAATTTAAACCAAAATTATGACAATAAACCACCATTAAACATTTACATGAGAATAGCGTTAAACAAATTTTGGAATGTGATTAGCAGATAGGTGATAATAAATAAATGAATCTGTCCAAAACTAATTGCAATAAACTGCCCCATAAAATATTTATTTGTTTATCGTGCTTAAACTTTAATCGAACATTTTTAATTAAAATTAACTAAACATATAATCTAACCACGTGGATCGAATCGACCCTGCTCTATAAGAACGAGGAGATTTGCGAGCAATGTAAAATAAAATTATTAAGTTATAAATAGTTATACTAAAGAAATATTTATTTTTAAGGTTTTTCTAAACCAAGACAGAATAAGCATATTTTTTTTCAGTAGATGCAAAAAGCAATATACTTAATAGAATATACAAGTTTTTTTAACTTTATTTTTGTTTTTTTAAGAAAATACAGTCTTAAGACATATATAGAAGGAAGAGTGTCATTTTTTAACTCCATTGAAGTGAAGGTGAATAGAAAAATAAAGAAAGTGAAATAACGGTAAAGTTTCGTTACAGCCTTAAATAAAAGCATACTTAATTTAAAATAAATAATTATCGAAAAAATTATACCCAACAAAATTTAGCTATAATTAACAAAATGAATTATTATAAATTAGTTTATCTGCGATAGAAAAGAAATATAAATATTTCATCTCCGTTTAGATGCATAGGAAGTGATTCTTTTCGTAGTTGTATTCATTGTGCATGCGCGTTTCATAATTCTTCACCATATCGCACGATTACCGTGTTTGTTTACATTTAACAAAACTTTGCAATTTGTTTAATTAAAGTATATAACTGTTTTTACTTTCTCATATTAACAGAAGGTATTGTTATGGCGCCAAAATTCGATTTTAAAATTTTGATGGATTTACACGTTTTGAGGTCCCCTGAGTCCAAAAAAGTGGTTTTTAAAAAATGTCTGTCCGTCGTCTGTCTGTCTGTGCAGACGCCTGGAGCCTAAACTACTGGGCCGATTTTGACTGAATTTGGCATGCATGTTCAGAAAAATCATAAATAAATCGAGAAATTTTAGCACCAAATGTGGGGGCGCTACCCCCCAAAAACTAAAAAATTATTCCTCGAAAACGGTCTCGACGATTTTGATTAAAAAATTCAAAAATGTAGTCCAACGATATAAGCCGTTTACGATATAAGTAGTTTCTGAGAAAATTGCTTAAAACTCGGACGGAAAGAGCCCGGGTTCGATTCTCCGCGCAAGAGAAGTTATTTTTATGATAAATTTTGATGAAATGTTCAATAATAACAAAAAGTACATACAAAAACTAATAAATGGAAGACACTGGCCTAAGTAATTATGATGTATATATGAGAAAGTTTATCCGAGTTGGCTCGGACCTATTTTTTTTTTTCTGAATTTATTATTAAAATCCAACAATCGTAGATTAAGTACGGTATGCAACTCGAGCGAAAACTGCATTTTGCTTTGCTCGTCTGGTTTTACTACCCTCGTTGTCGCTCGGGTGCAAACTCCTAAATTCAACAAAATGCAAATAAACAAAATTCTACTTTCCACACTTAACGCTTAATGTACTATTTTTGAACTTAATTTGAAAAAATAAATAAAGTACAGTCCTAAAGCCATATATATAGAAGAAAGAACATCATTTCTTTACTGCATTGAAGTAAAGGTGAATAGAAAAATAAAGAAAGTGAGATAACGGTAAAGTTTCGTTAAAGCCTTAAATAAAAGCATTACTACTTATAATCTAAAATAAATAGCCAAAGAAAAAATTACATACAAAAAATTTAGCTTTAATTAACAAATAGATTTATTATAAATTAGTTTTTATTCGTAGTTGTGCACAGTGGTAATTTCTTTTTCGGGAAAAATTAATTAGAGAGCCTTGGTGTAATTTATTTGTAATTAAAAGTAAAAGTAATATTTAATTTTTTATTAAAGGCAGTGTCACCACGATCTAATTTAAGTAGTTACTTAAAAAAGTAATGCTACAGATGAACACTAAAGTCTAATCACAGTAGTAGTAAGGGTGAAGTCTCACAACTTCACTATAGCAAAGTAATACTATAGCAAGTGAATATATACACATACACTTGCACAAAAAACAACAAAGCGATCACTATAGCAAGTGAAGTTGTGAAGTCACAATTTCACTATAGCAAAGAGATACACTACGTAGGACTTTACAGTTAATTCGAAAATTCTTGTAAAATAACAAGATATTTCTCTATGGGATTCCCAACTCAATATTGTTACTAACTAACATAGAATTTTTATGTGGAAGATATAATTGGTTTTTTTTTTTTTCCACAAAGTATCAAACTAAAAGGTAAAAAGTTGGTATGTTTGAAAGTGTTAGTTAAAAAATAATAGTAAAAATAAGGAACTGCATCCGTAGAGTACATTGTGGTTGTGAGGATGTGTATTGTCGGTTAGTGTGTGTATTTGCGAGGTAGGGGGTGCATCTGCCCAAGCCTAAGGAAGGGTAGGGGAGAGGGGTGCCCTCCAAGTCTCCCCCCCTCATATATAAGCAAACCGACGACCCAGCCCCCGCTCAGTCCGTCAATCTCATCTCCGCCGGTTATAACCATTCCTTAACCGGCTTTTTTTGTAAACTTCAAATTTTAAGGATTAAGTTTATTTAAATTTTAATTTACAAGTATTTTAAGTGTCTTGTCTCACATCAAATTTTTTTTTAAATTCATAAGTAGTAAGCTCCTTCCGCGCTTGGTGACACCGTCGAACCGGTACGCGAATAACGATACATATTTTTCAATTACGAGCATTAGATACTACTGCTATTAAACTTTTTTATAAGGTATGTAACTATTCAATATATATTTAAACCTACAACTCTAATGATTAAATTTATTTTTTTAGAAATAAAAACACCGGTATAAATACTACCCTTAAGCCCTTTAGCAGTATACATCATTTTGTGTTTAGTTATAGCTTTATAGGTGTAATTTTTTAGTTAATTCAACTCTTAAGGTGGTATAGATATGTTTTATTATTTACTAAGTAAACAAATAACGCCGGAACTAACAATCCTTTCAGCCCTTTAAAACTAATCATAGTATTTTTTTTTTACTTGAACTTACACTTTTCTTTCATTGTTTACATAAATTACAATCCAAATATAATTTTATCTCGCTTGATTTATTTATTTATTAAGTAAGTGACGCCAATGTAATAATAATGCCTTTGATAAGTCTATACTAATTCAATTGTTATTTCCTATTTCTTTTCATATTCATAAAAATAAAAATCAACTAAGGATAGAATTAAAACCTTATATTTTGAAAAATTTCATATTTAAAAAAAAAATATTTATACAATTTTTTTTAAATTCTTTTATTTCTTCATTAATTCTAGCTCATTATAGAACCAGCAATAATTCGGTTACCCATTTTCTAAAATATATATTTCTTTAACTTTTGTATAAATAAATATTTGCACAATACACATTAAATAGTACTTTATCATTTTCAAATTTGTAAATATAAGTAAATAGTTAAAAAACATTTATCAGTGCATTTGAATTAAAATGACAATGTTTCAAAAGAAATTATATTGAGCCAAAATTTTAATTTCCAGTCTTCCGGGAATAAATACATTTTTTTAAAATAAATTTAACAATATAATATGATCATAAATAAAATTTTTAAATAAATAGCAAATAATTTTGTTCGATGCTCTTAATTCTTAAAGTCCTTAAAAAATACATAACAATAAAATATCAAAACACAAAAATAATATTATTGTTAAGAAATATATTAAAAATTAAAATAATAGAAAAAATTAGAAGAAATAGAAAAATATAGGTGAAAAAGTGAATGTTGAAGATAATGTTAAATAATATTATTTGTTTACTTTCCTTAGCTTAAAATTTAATTTTTCACCAAAACTTATAAAATAAGGACTCTTCGACTTCAAATTATGTAAATATTATGTAATATAATTTATTATATACCTTTAAATTTTAATAATTATAATTTATTTTATCTATGATAATAAATTGTGAAAGGAGCATGGAAATACACAAATATATTCTTTACGCACTACTATACAGGATTCTATTTATAGAAGGAATACGTGCAGACAGCTACAGACTCAGAGGTAGTAGTTCATTTATCTTCGTCGGAAATACTACAGAGGGAATCCTACATTAAAGCAAGAATGAATCACGATGTTATATGTATAGAAGAAGTGTTAATGATTAAATTAAATTGTATAAGAAAATATAAATATATTTATAGTAATTTTGCAGTAAATACATTTATCAGGGCATTTGAATTTAAATGACAATGTCTCAAAAGAAATTATATTGAGCCAAAATTTTAATTTTAAGTCTTCCGGAAGTGAGTAACTATTTTTTCTTAATAAATTTAACAATATATGATCATATAATATTTTATTATTAAGTCAAATAAATAAAAAGTAATTTGGCTTAAAGTCCTTAAAATAATACGATAAATGTTATAGTATTGAATAATTTATTCAATGACTATGACTATTAATAACTAAAGATGTATTTTTCATTACAAAGATCGCATGTTACAATAATTACAATTGTTGCGAAATAATTGTTTTGGTAAATCATTTAAGTCTATGTCTATCCATCATTAGCCGAGAACAAATTTAATATAATACGTGATAATTATTTGGTAAAAAAAAGTCTTTACTACTATTTTTTGAAAGTACGCAAAACTTCTTTTGCTAATACAAAATAAAAATAAAATATTTAAAATTTAATAAAATGCTGAATTTTTACAAGAACAATTTAAAATNTGAGCCAATGAATCTGTATTGATGATGATGGATAGCACAAATAAATTTATAATCACACAAAGCAGACAATTGTGCATTCTTGAAATAGATAACCATTTTTTTCTTTTATTATCGGTAACCGCGTCAAATTAATGTATAAAACAAGATCAATTGATCAACCAATAATATTGAGCCAATGAATCTGTATTGATGATGATGGATAGCACAAATAAATTTATAATCACACAAAGCAGACAATTGTGCATTCTTGAAATAGATAACCATTATGAAATAGATACCCATTATTATTTTAAATAAATACAAATAAATAAGGTGTTATCTTATTGAAAAGTCTTATCTTATTAAAAAATCAATTTTGGGGTTAACACAAATCAAAGATTTTTTAAACCTGAAAAATCGTTTTTGTAGTACACAACATTTATTGTACACACATTTATTTTTATTGTAGAGGAAATAAAAAATAAAAATATGCTACTCTTAATAATATTATACACTTTGAAAATTATTCTATAAATAAAGTATAAAGAAATAATCAAAACATAATCTCTTACAACATGTTCTCCAATAGAAATGTTTTAATTGCATAATTATTTTATAAATCACATAAACGTGACAAACAAAAATAAGCAATTATTCCTGATGAATAATGTTAAAGCATTTATAAATACATTCATTTCTACAAGTAATTTTCAATCTATTTTTAATAAGAAAACAAGGTATTTATTATTTTATGAAATCTCTTAATTCTTATAACATAAGGTGAGTAGGCTTCCGCGGGTAGACTCGTAATAAACAGCTTGGTTTTTCGATGAAATCTGCGTCTCGAAGGGGTTGAAGTATTACGATTCGCTGCCACAACTGGAAGCATCTTCAGGGGTGCGTGATGTTTACTTGAAGCAACAATTATACATATCAACATTGTAATGTTGTTATTTCTAGTTAACATCACGCTGCACCACTTCCTTGAAGATGCTTCCAGTAGTGGAAGTATCCACCGGAAAACCAAGCTGTTTATTCTTATAACATAATTTATATTATTGATGTTCTCTGCAATTAATATCAATCTTATAACATTTAAGATAATAAAAATGATTTGGAGTCAAACAATTTTTAAATATTATTATTAGGAAATCAGTGTGTCCTAAGTTATTTTATAAATAGGATTCTAGACAAATTCTTATTATTAGTTTCTTAATGTTATAGTACAACGCAAGCAATATTCAAAGATATTTTTAAATAAAACAACCAATAAAACAAGTTTCCATTTAGATAATTTATCTTCTTTGTAAAAATAAATAAATTAAAATAATTTAAAAAGGGAGGAAGTTATTTAAAATTTATTAATTTTCCTTTATTTATTTTATAAAAATAAGCGTCCTAAAGAGAGATGTAAAGAAAAATAAATGTTTGGCTAATGCTAATAAAATTAATTAGGTTTACATAAAAGGGCGTGCCTTTAACCTTTTATAATCCAACATTATATTTTATTCTCTTTAATCTAGATGAAATTCCCGAAAAAGGGCTCACATAGGTACTATTCCAATTAAATACGGTGCATTAATAATTACGAATCGCGGTTACAAATCCTCTTTATCCGAACCCCCCTGACGCGACGTCTGAAATATTTTCAGGGATTAGATTCAGGATACTTGGGTGAAAAGAGGGGATGGGAACTTTGCAAAATTTACGAGGGTAGTAAGTTAATTGTTTTTTTCCGCTTGCTCGAATTTTGTGGCTGTGCTCGTGGAAGGTTTTCGCGCTGCAAGGGTGGGGAATGGTTATTAAAGGAAGTGAGGAAGTTGGGAAGCATTTTCAGTATTTCATCCTACCCTTCTTCCAACCCAGCCCTTAGGATAATAAGAGGTAGAACGCAGCAAGGGAAAGTTTCGAGACGGAGGGGAGCCTTAAGAGTAAAAGCATGAGAGATGCTTGAATCTCGAGTAAATTGTCTTTGTTAAAAGTTGTTGGTATTTTTGAAGATATTGGCTTACCAGAAGAATTGTTAGACTTGATTACCATAGTAAACAAACAATGAAGGAGTGGCATTAAATAAAACCCCAACAATTAACAACAACAATTGGGTTACAAAAATAGCCCAACGATAGCTCTTTCTGACTTTAAATTTTCTTCTTAAGTGCTTTTTAGTTCCAATAAATTTAATCTATTATAGCAAAATAACTAATTTCATCTAGTAATAGTCCAACAATAGCTCTTTATGACTTTAAATTTCCTTTCTTAAGTTCTCTTTAGATCCAATAAATTTCATCTATTAAAGCAAAATAACTAATTTCATCTATTAATAGCCCAACAATAGTTCTTTCTGACTTTTAATTTCCTTCTTAAGTTCTCTTTAGTTCTAATAAATTTTATTTATCACAAAAGAATAGAAATATTCTTGTAAGTACAGATAAATTATTAATATTATAATTATTACCAAAATTGATTGTTAGTATGAGATGTTTTATTAAAGGTTAATTATGATGATTAATTATAAGGTTTTAATCAGCATGGATTCAATAATTAATTAATTAAAAACTAAAAATATTAATTTCAACTATGATAAAATTTGCACCGGTTGTAGTCGTAGATAAATGCAATGAGTTTTTAAAAGAGAAATCTCAATTTCATGAGTAGAAGGGTTAGTTATAGTTTGAAAGAGTGGATTGTCTAAAGGCAGGCGTGCAGGACAGGGATGAAGCAGAAGACGCGGAGGTCGGAGGTTCAGTACTGGGACCATGCCCTTGAACCCCGTCGCTCAAGGCGTGAATCTCTTTGACTCTGAGCATCCTAATCCTGTCTGATTCTCACTGCCAATGTCAAGGACAAATCTGAAGATATTTATTGGAATTATTATTTATTTGATTTGAGTTAGCGATACCAGTTTAAGGCTTAACATATAAACTTACGAATAAAACGCGAATAACCTGAATAATAGAGTTATTTTTCATTCGGTTACCTTATGCAAAGAAATGTCCTTAGTTAATGTTTTTACTACTATGCTAAAAAATATTTAATAATTGCAAGATAAAAAGAACTTTTTATATACTACGTTTTTAAATTTTCTGTCATAAATCATAAATTTGAAACCCGTCAAAATAAAGATTGTAAACATGGCTTATGTCAAAACAAATTAAATAAATTGCGGATTTTTTCCGAACTAACTTCCATACAGCAATATTCGCAGAAAACGAATTAAATTCTGCTGAAAGATGGCTAAAAGTATTAAAATAATGCATTGTCATCGTGTATCGTGTTCTCAGCTGTACTAAAAGTTTCAAATGTCTAGCTACTCAGGAAGTTAGTTAAATATCGATTGCAAGATTTGTACTGGACAAAAAAACAAAAAAAACAAGAAAGCAAGCTAATAAAACGTAGTAAAAATTAAATAATACAATTTATAAACAATTAATACATAACATTTTATACTAAGTGAAAGAAAAATTCAAAATGAAAACCTTAGGACCTAAATTATCTGTATTAACATAAATACATATATGTGTTATTTGCTTCTTTTGAGAGAAATGAGCAACCATATAATAAAGTCTATTGGAAATGTATAATATTTTATAATAATTTAATTTTTAGTATTGAAATATGTAAGGCATAAAGAGTTTTAAGCGAATAATATTTTAGGATAAAAAAGTATCGAATTAATCACGCTGTTTCACGCTGTTACCAATAACACGTTCTTTCCTTTCAATAAAATAATCAATGCAGGTACTATGTTGATTGTTATTAAACACCAGTTAATCATATTTATTTAATTTTAATAATATAAAATTATTTTAATAAAATAATAGTAATGTAAAAAGTAATTAATACATCAATGCTGATCCAGTATTCATTTCAACTTCCTTCCTAAATTTTATAATTGCTTAAAAATAAATGTGAGCCCTCTAAAAATTGAAACAACAACTTTCATTTATTAACACCTATATCTTTAAAAGCACAACACATCTGAATTTGAAGATATTTTGATGGTTTGTCGAAAGTAACACAGAGATAGTTTTATATTATTTCAACCTCCTGAGCAAATTTTATATTGTACAAAAATAAATTTGACTCCACAAGGAATCAAAACGGATCCTTTACTTATGTGACTATTCCTCCAATAATAGGAATGTATTTACATATTTATATTAAAAAAAAACTTCAATATTATAATTTATAAGTTATTTGGAAAAAATAGATAAATAAATAATAAATAATAATAATAAAAATAAATAATAAGTAAAAAAGATAAATAAATAGATAGATAAAAATCGATTGCATGATTTGTACCGGACAAACATACAATAAAGTAAGCTAATAAAACGTACTAAAAAGTAAACACAAGAGATTTCCTTTCCAGAGTATACTATTGTGTAAACATTTGTAAGTAAAGCTGGTTGTGCATTCCACATCTCTTTTTATAAAGGGAAGAAGAAAAATTCTTCAATATTATAATTTTCAAAGAATATGCGCATAAGTGAAGTTGCTATCAATAAAATAATAAAAATCCCTCATTATTTTTTCTTTTCAAACCTAGCTTGATGATGAATAAATAGGTACTAGTGTGTTGTTATTATAGAATAACAATAAAAGGATTAAATAAAATAATATTGGCAGAAAAGTTTTTTTTTTTAAATAAAATGAGATGTCAATTATAACTTCTTTTTTTTTTATTTTTCTGGGGCTATTTAACGTAAGACCTTAAATGACTTATGCAATATATTGGTTTCACTCATTCGCAGTAAACTATTTCCGGTGGAGAATCAAATGTCTGTCAGTATGTTTTTCTTCAACACGATTTGACCTTTAGGACATTACGTAGTACGTCCGGGTCCGTACACAGGATTTCTAGCTATTTAACAACTTAAATCAAATTAAATCAAATGTAATGAAAAAAAGAAACGGAAGCTCACGAAAATAAACAACCGAAAAAGCGGAAAAGGGTAAAATAACCTGATATCTCGATCCCCTCCTCAACCTGTTCATAAGGGGGTTATGAATACGATCCCTCGATCCGATCACATATTCTTGGAGAAGATTTGAACCGATACGATCCGTCGTTCTCCATTCACACAGCGTTTTGAACTAGCGGGTCGTTTTAAAAATCCTTTCCAAAACGATATGTGATACTTTGGACGGATTTTAAAAATTCGTCATTTGAGTTCTATTAAATAATAATTTGGTACCTTAAGTCACTGATATGAAATCTTAAGTTTTTGTCTTTTTTTAATTGCTATTAATTTGATGGTATTAAAAAAAAAATTAGAGAAAGCAAGCACAGTAGAATTAAAAATTGCTCTGTACAATATAAAATTTTACAAGAAAAAATATAAAATTATTTAAAATTGTGTATTATAATATTCTTATTATAATATTAAAAAAAAAGAATTTGCGGAGGTTTTATATCAAGATCAGTTTCTTATTGGTTGAAAGGGAAATTGTTCTAAACATATGACTTTATTGCGGGCAACTTGATTTACATGGTGATACGTGGGTTTCAGTTACCGTACAGTGGGCGTACGTCTAAACGCCTTACAAGACGACCTTGCCTTTTGTGTCAAAAAGATGTGTTTATTATTATTTATTTATTTTTTACTTTTAGTTTCTTTTCTATAAACTTTAGAAGGCTTCCAAAAAAAATAAGTATTGTTTTCAACAAAAAAATAATCCTACTTTGTAATATCAACAGACAAAGAATATATAAATAAAAAGTGAATACGAAAGATAACAAACTAAAAGATTTATTTTATAAATAAAAAAAAAAAAAAAAAAAATGTGTTTAAAAGAAAGACTTAAACAATCCGTTTACAGTTATTTACAAATGAAATGTTAAGCAATAAAGATAATATAATTAATCATATGTTTTAAATTTGTCAGAAGTAAATTAAGCAATCAAAAAGTTAAAAATAATCTATACAGCTGCATTCGTAGTTTGTTCAGTAGCTATTTCAAAATGTTTTATAGTCATTAATTTAAGAGTAGTTACATAATAATTAATTATCTTAGTTTACCAAGGGCGCCTTGCAGTTACAGTTAACCATTTTTAGTTAGCGAAATGTTTGTCGTCAATTCATAGCCAGAATGAGATATTTGATATTGTATTACTCTTACACTTTAGGAGTAAAAAATTAATATAAAATTATTCAAAATATATTTTAAAGATTTTATTTTATATCCTCCAATAAAATGTTTCAAAAATGATTTGCCCATTTTTAATAAATCTTAAATTAAAAATTAATTTAACTAATTATAAGGTTTAAAATATAATTAAAGATAGTTTATTTAAGAGTAATTATAAATAATTTTATTACTCTTATTATTAAAATTTTGAAAATGATAAAAAGTTCCACCAAGTGAAAATTAGGTAGGTTAAATAATGTTAACATTTTTTTCCAGGTAATTAAAAGATTGAATCATTAAAAAAACATTACATAAATTAAATGTTGCTGATTATATAATTATAACTAACTTTGTTAGTCACTTTAATATTAAAATTTCCTTTAAATGCAGTAATAAAATTTACGTACCTATATCACGTACATTTATATATTTACGTGTATTATCTATTAGAATAGATTATTTTATAAATATATTGATTTTGACTTAAAAATTCTTATTAATATCTTTAAATGATTTTTAAATTAAACCCACTATATTTTTTTTAAATAAAAAATCAGACCATACAGAAGAAATAATTATTAAAAAAAAAAACTAACGACAGTTTACTTAAAATTATTAACTATCTTTCTTTTGGGAGAAATTTATGTCAATAAAATTTAAATTTTCTAATTGTAATTGATATAAAAAATTATTAACTAAAATCATTTAAAATAAGATGGTTTATTTCTACAGTATATTCCCCTATATGATTTGGGATGGCAAACTAACGAGAAACTAAATTATAGAATGGACAAGATTGAGGAAACATATGTTGTTAATATTTTAAAGGGCAAACTATTGTGTAATAAAAATTAAATAATGTAATTTAAAAATTACAAAAAATAAGGAGACAAACCAATTACACAAGTATACAAACATCCATTCGTAAGAACATACATATATATATAAATAAACAAACTGACATTAATTATTTTTACGTTATTGTAATGAAACAATAAGCGTCCATCTCGTTTATTTAAACAACTGGAGGCCCTTAAAAATAAATTTATTAAAACACATTAACGAAGTTTAATAACCATAGTTCCTTTATAATTGACAAATTAATTACTCGCTATTTATATTATTCATAATGCCCAACATCACTTTGACTTTTTGTCATTCATAAATACAATTTAATGTTTTTTTTTCAAAAAAATCAAGGACGCGTTTAACTCCTTCCGTGCAATTATTTAGTTAGCTGAAGTAGCGAAATGAACTCTTTTAAATTAAATTAATTTTGGTCAATTTCAGAAAATAAAAAGAAAAACATTCACGATCTTTAAATGTCTTGCTTCCTTCTTTTCATTTCTTTTATTACATCATATATAATTAGTTAACATTATTAAAATACAAAAAAAAAAATAAATAAATAAAAACAGCCTTGTTGAAGGTCAGTAGCTTCGGATTTTTTTTTTTTTTTTTTTTTTTTTTTTTTTTTTTTTTTTTTTTTTTTTTTTTTTTT
>KZ651066.1:922559-957788 GCA_001010745.2 Gerris buenoi
TAAATTGTTACGTGTAAACGACTATATATATAAGTATAAAGCTGGCCGCTTGAGGAAATTAATACTGGTTTTCGTTCAATGTAGTTGAATAGCTGGTGTCATTGCTATTTGAGTATTGTTGATTCAACTCGTGAGAGACAATCTTTGCAGATCAGAAACAGAAGAAAGAAAGAGGATGGATTGTTCTAAAAGCGTTCCCAAGCTAGACGGGAGCTATTTGCACAGATCTGAGTGTCTGACGTCACCTACCTTTAAAGCTTTAGCCCCGAATAAAGGACTAGTATTTGCACTCTTGATGACCTCCCATGAAGACTTTTTCTTGAGGTTCCCATTCATTTGAAAGTTGGTCTACGTTGAAAACGTGTTTAACTATATAGTAGCGGAATCAAAACCGTTCAAAATTCTAGGCACGAAGACACTTGGACTGTTCAAAGGACATTTTCGCACGTTCACATTCGTCGAATCAACACCATTATCATAAGTCTTGTTTAAGACATTAAGTTCGTCGCTTTTAAAGTTACATTACATTATCAGCATTTAGGCGGCAGTAGCTTTTCCTTGGCAAAGGTCCTAGAGAGGAATTATTTCCCACAGGAAATTAAAATAATCTAAACAAAAGTCCAGGATATTAAGAAATAACTTATTTATTTCATAAAAGACATTCGTCGAAACGATATGGAACCTTAACCTATAAGGATCTAGCAATTCCGATTCAAAAGAAAATATTGTTTTCTTAACCTCGACTTTGAGGATGCTTGAAATGCCTACTCGTCTCGACGATAAAAATTTAAGCACTTTTTAAGGTTAAAACATTCTATTCCAATCAATAATTTGGAATGTTTGTTTTTCACACGATGGTATGTGGCAACCTAGTATCAAACTAAACTTGGAAACAGTATTGAATCCGTGACTATTTTTGTTCTATAGACATCATTTCTGCTATTTTGCAACAGATGCGTGATAGATATTGATCGACAAGTTGAAAAGGGGTTTTTATTCAAAAAGTTTTAAACCATGAGCTGAAGATTAAACAGTGAAGTAGAGGTCACAGCTGACCCGGTTAACCTAGATTCACATATACCCATTATTGGAGCAATGATTACCTACTACCGATCGCACTGTGTGAGAGGAAACCATTTTATATCACATTTTTTTCTGCTATACTTGAAATAATCATGAACTCACGGATGTTCCTAGATGAATAGGAAGAATAACGATGGATGATAAGCAAAGTCAAGTCTAATGTTATAACGGTTAACTGTCGCATGGGAACTCATTATAATAGCATGCGAAAATATAACCAAAACTACGGTGGACTCCGTATGTTTCCCTCTTCGTCTTCTTTCACTATTCTCATAACTGTTTTAATTCCTTAAAACGAAACAACACAAAAAAAAAAATTACCGAAAGAAATGACGACGAGAAATGATTTCTCACAATACTCCCAGAATGAAATGGAAGAGGCACGCGATACCCACCTGGCCAATCTTGTGGGAATCTCGGCTCGAGAGCACATTTTGCACTCTATTATAAGAAATAATTCAGTTTACACACACCCGGAGTAAGGCAATCAAAACATCTCGGCATCCAAGATATCGTATCCAGCAGGTCAAATTATATAATATTGGGATCCAAATAAGTTTGTTGAAATTGCTCACACACATAATTTCGCCATCGATTTTCATTAAGAATAAATGCAATAATAATACACATCTAACTCGGGTACAATTCGGGTTAAATTGTAAAAATAATGAAGAATCGCCACAAAATAAAATTCAGTTATTATCATGCTCATTTTTTGTTGAAATTTATAAGATTATTTTCAAAAACATGTTCATATAAAAAAAAAGAATAGTCGTTTTAGTAATTCTCTGATCTACACAGAACCAATATTAACTAACATGTTCCTCGTACATTTTTTTTTACGTCAATTTTCCAATTATTTATAGCAAATGACGAAAAGCATTTTTCGAAATTTGAAACGACATTGTATCATTGAAGGGCAATCTCAAAAATTTCTTAATTTGTTCAAACAATATTTCAATGGTAACAACTTCTAAGAAGAGGTGTGTCTATAATGACTTGAATCACCGAATAGGATCGAAAAAGTTCACGGCCATGAACGTCTTTCTTTTCTCGGTTAAAGAGTATTAGAAATTCATTAATCCTGTATTATGATTGAATCTTAAAAGCTTATCAATGAAAAAAGATTAATTATTGCCTCTTATACATCAATTTTACTCCAGTGATCAAACTATATAATTTCATGCGGTCTTAGAGTTCCTCTTTCTTAAATCCACTTTCATAGTGATTTATAAAAGCACAATTAAATTTCAATCATTATTAAACATTAATTATTATTGTGATAACGTAAGAAAGGTTGTTACATTTGCATTAATTTAAAGTATAATTATTTCATTAAAACCAATTTATGGATACAGATTATAGAGTGTGAACACACAGTTAGACAAAATATATTACTGAGGATTGTAATAAGTTAATAATAAAATAAAAAATGGTTAAGATGAAAAACAACAATCGAATACAAAATGCTCGATGGTAAATCAAAGTTCTCACGTATACATCTTTTATACGCATGTTTTATTTGCAAGAAACAAAGTGTGAATAAATTGTTACGTGTAAACGACAAAAATGTTCAAAAAAAAAAAAAAAAAAAAATTACTGAAACCTCTGTTTTTTCCCAATACATAAATTTGGTAATATATCCATTTTAATTAAGATAGGAATTTGCAAGTACCAATTGTAAGCCCCTTCACTTTGTACTCACTTTTTTCAAGAGAGTATTTGACTCTAATAGGTCAGTTTTTCCATTGTTAGCAATATTTTATCAATGAGGATTCTTTCAACAGATATAGTTGATCTGATCTTATAACATATTTTACTTCATTGTTATATATTTTATAACAAAAAGAAGCAATATTCCTTCACGATAACGTTAAAAAGGTTCATTCTAATACTTATTCACTGTCTTAAATATGATCAATAAATTTTACCCTAAAAATCGTAAATAACATTTCTATCAGACAAATTTAGTTAATACAAGAATATAAAACTTTTGCTTAAGTTTAAGTTAAAAAAAAAAGATCGCGTGCATAATCAGCGCGTTTGCTTCGTTTGCACATCTGAAGTTTTATTTATAGGGCCCATGAAAACGAGAACAATGAGTTTGGCACAGAGCCCATGGTTTTATAGAATGTTAGGACAGGTAACAATGTGTCTCTTCTTTTTCTTCGTGACAAGGAAATACTAATTGAACTTTACTCTATAATATTATATTAATGAGCTGATATAAATTTAAGGTAGGTCAAGACAATAATAACAGAGATAATTAGAAGATGGATTATAACATCAACGATAACGATAATCCTAATGGGAATTTTGAATACATTTAAAATATGTCTTTTTTTACCCACGTACCTAATGAAAATTATGTCACACTTAATATATATGTAACCGGACCTAATTTTAAACACTAAAACGAATTTAAATCACTCTATAATCCCTTTTGAATAAAATATTAATAATAAATAAAGCCACTTTATAGTTAAAATTACATTTTGATTTATGTACTGTACATATTGCTCTTTTTAAGTGGAAAAGGTTGAAGCATTGAACTCGCAATTTCTCGAACTAGAAGGTGACCAATCTATCTTTCCACGAATCGCTTTAATCTACAGCGGTCTATCTTACATCTTGATTTAAACATCTGATAGGTTGATGCAACTTAATAAATATACCACTTAATTAGCGGTAATCTACTTTTTATTAATCTCAAATCATCTCTTAAGCTATTCTTTAATATGCAATTTTTTTTTTTTTAATTCTCATCATTAACACCTATAATTGAAGATAATCAATAATCAATTATTATTATTTCATTATCTTTATATTTACCAATGATTTACTAAGTTATATCATTATAGTTTAAAATGTACCAGAATTCTAAAGTAAAACAAGCCTTAAACAATGTTAATAATACATCTCATATCTTTATCAGAGAAAATCTCATACTCATAAGTAAAGCTTTAAATTCTCATAAAAGCACAACTCTTATAAATAAAAGGTCGTTTGAAAAAAGAGCAACTATAAAATTATTAGTTTAAATTGTTTCTTAAGGCGAAATTTATGCTTTACATATTCCCTGATATTTAAATGGTATTTAAGCTTTTCAACTGACCCCTTAAGCTTCAAGCCCCTGAGCCAGCTTAAGTTCCTGATACAATAGCTAAAGATTACCGGTACCGTTACAGATTTACAGAACCCCTATTAACATTGATTTGCATATTATACCAATTAATACAGCTTCCCTGCTTTTTCAAAAGCTTCTAAATAAATTCTTGGCTCTTATAAGATAGAGGTGATAAAACAATTATTTTTACATGAAATTTATTAATTGAGTATAAGTAAAAATCCATTAGATATTTTTATAATTTTATCAATTACTCTTAATACTAAAATAGAGTGTTTTTTACTTACACTTCTTCAAAAAAAAGCAGAAAATATCATCGGCTATAAGTAATATCAATATTGACAGTTGAGTGTAGAATAGTAATTATTGTAACTCTAATCTTTATAAAGAACTTTTGAAGGATGCGTGTAAGATTTCATTATGGGAAGTGATTCCCGAAGACGAGGGTTTTCGGCTCGAAGAGAGACGTGATGGACGGCGGATACAGTTAGAGACAGGGGGCTACGGCAAAACAGGAGAAAAGAGACGGGCCGAGGTGTGTCGACTAGGGAGAAAAGACATTGTGTTCGAATTCGATCAGCATCGCAACACGCCGAAGCAGGCGTCACTCCAGAAGATGACCGGCTCTGGTAGCACAAACCAGAATTTCCAATAGAATAACCCATGCAGAGTCCTACTACTATTTAGAGAAGACTTCTAAAAAAGACAATCTAAAAAAGACAAGAAAAAAGTGGACAGTATGCCAATTTTTAAAAAAATAAAATAAATAAATTAAAATGAAAACCGGATGCAGATTTTTTAAAGGTGAACCATAACGCGAAGAAAATACATAAATAAATAAAATATAAATATTTTTGGTCAATGAAACTGCTACCAGTTTTAATATTTGTTTTGGCCAATGTCGCTACATTATTATAATCATATTATTTCATTTTCTTTTTGTACGCATGTCAATCGATTTGCGAGATGTATATAGACAATCTGGAGGAGTATTTAATGCTTCTCATGCTTTAATCCTGTTATTCTGATACAAGAATAGTAAGAATGCACCAGAACAAGATTATCAATTCTCTATGAAGAGTACTAAAAATTCCAAAGAGATTCCTCAATATTTCGGAATTTTATTCGCATTAAACAACAAGACTTATATATCTTATTTTAAATACCAAACATTTTATAAAAAAAATAAAAATCCTTGTTAAAAATGTAAAAGAACAAATTTTATAACATACTTCAAAGTCTTAAACGTTGGTATCTTACTTACAACAGCAAACATTAATGAAATAAATTTAAAAGAATAACATATAATAGTTTAAAAATGTTAAAACGTTCATACCATGTACGAATAAAAAAAATTAGATTCCTATGGTCAAGAGTAATGAATTTACTAAAAAGAATCAATTAATAAATGACATTGTGGTCGTGTCAACTAAGCATTGTCTGAGGTGAATGAACCTCTTCGTCGTACTTTATTCCTTGTTTTATTTCTGTATTTCCCTTCATAATAGTCAGTTTTTTCTATTAAAAACAAGCCTATTATGGGCACGAGGAAGTGTCAGCTAAAAAAAGAAAAAAAAAAGATAATAGTCTCAGAAGCGGAGGTTTTAGATTTTTTTCTAATCTTCATCAGACACCTTATTTCTTTAATTTTTTGCTCCCTTTTTAGGTTCGTTTTCGATTTATCGAAAGGAGATGGGTTTAAAGGAAAAAAAATATATATATATGAGGTATGCGAGGTTTATAAATGTTACAAGGAAGACAGGGGAGTTGAAAGAAAGGATGAAGAAAAAAATTGCATCTTTATAAAGAGTAACTCGGGAGCAATTTAATGGTAGCTTATATTAAATATACGGTGTATAAATAGTTTCTAATGGCAAGATATAAGAGTATGTTGAGGTGGAATCTTGCAACAGGAGGCCTAAGTCCAAGCCGGACAGTGGATGCGCTTATTCCTTCGGCCTGAACTCCGAGCCGAGGTTCATCGGCCCCTATTCTCTTCGCACTCCGGACACCATCTATTATTTAATTTTACCGAGCCAATCTTTTCTTTACCTATCGACATGATTCCTCCAAGAAATAAATGCATCTCCTATAATTTAACTATTCAATGATTCGTTCCTTGACGACCCTAGTGGGGGTTAAACGTGATTTGTTTTTCTCTTTTACCTCCAGACAAGGCCTTTACTGTAAGTGCAGTCGCACGTAATTATAAAGAAAATGTTTGATGAGAGGGTTATAGATGTAATCAATTTATAAACCAAACTTAATCTAAAGTAATAATAAAAAAAATATTGGATATCGATTTTATAAAAAATTAGACAGGATCAAAATAAATTTATTTAGATCTGTTGAATTATTTAAGTATTAAAGAAATTTATTTAAAAGCTAGTCAAATCACTGAAATTATGTCCAATTGTAGGTGCCTGAACCACTTTATATATTTCTTACTTTTATTTAATAACAGACTAATTACCTAATATAATTCATTATACTTGGTTCAGCATCAATAAATCGAAATCTCGATTGAAGACGCCAATCATTTTAAAAATGATTGACAAAAAGGTCTTATTTCAGTAAATCTTCACAACAAAAATAAAATTTAAGAAATATTCAAGTATCCGAAAACAATACTAAAATTATAATTTTTATANATATATATATTAAATAATTTTCTAATATGTAGTAAAATATTTTAATATCTACCTATAAACAAACGCTACTTTAGATATAACTTTTTAAACTATTGGATTAAATATATACTTTATGTCTATAACTGTATTTTCTTTTACGACGCGACGTCTGAAAACTTGAGCTGAAGGTGACAGTAAAAATAAATTCTAAGCATCGAATTTTCAGTATACCTCTCTTTCTTACTTTAGCTATTTTTACGAGGCAAAGTTTTTATGCTTTCTTTAAAGCCTATTTAAAAGGATTAGCTATTTTAAAACTTTCATTGCGGAATTCGAAAAAAAACTTAGGTTTTATCTCCACATTTCTAGATTCTATTATTTATTTTAATCTGTGATGTTCTTCTTGCCTTCTGCGTTTTCTATGTGGTTATATAGTTTATTTAACAATAAAAAAAATATGCAATACAGTTTATGAAAAAGTTTTTGTTTTTTTCATTATAAGAGATAAGATGTTCAAAATAAGAGATAGTACACTCCATCCTAGGTTCCTGTGTCCTGTTAAATAATTATTAATGAGTAAGAAATTAAAGCTAAGTATAGAAATATGCTTATTCTTATTGCATTTTTTTAATAATAAACTAACAATGAAAATAGACTACCAATTGGTGTTACACATAGCTTCCTCGCATCCTACGTACTTTATTGATTTTATTACAAGCCATTATTGTCTATTTTGTTTAATTGTTTCCCCCGTTTTGTTTTAATCTGTCAAAATTGTTTAAATTTTTTACATAAATTAAAGTATCAATTTAGCAAAAATTAAAGAGCGCAGACGGTTCAAATTAATCTGGGGCTATCTGCACAAACTATAAAAGTTTCATACAGATCACATAAGTACTTTTGAAGCAATAGGTGTAAATAAGTGTATATTTGTGCGCATGTGGATGAGAAACAAATAGGCGCAGAAGGTTACCATAAATGAGCAAATTAAGTAACCAACCATACAAATTTCATCTAAATCGGACGTGTAGTTTTTAAGATACGTTGGTCGCAAAAATTAAGCGACAGACAGACACGGAACTAAAAATATTTTCTGATGTCTGAAACGAAATTCAAAACAAATTATTTTCGTCCTTCAGAACTATATCACATATCCTCCGATACCTCCTGTAAGCTCAGAAGCAAAAATGTAACTGTTAAATAGCAGAAATTGCTAAACATTTAATTCTAATAAAATAGCTCTACATCAAGTTAATTTAATTAAATCGTAAACACTAATAAGATATAATATAACGAAGTAAAATAGTCCAATAAATATTTTACTAGTGAAAAAATAATTATGTGACTCATCATTAATTTATTATATTTCTAAGTTGAGCGACCGTGCTGAAATGTCGACACAGTAGTAAAACGAGAGTCGGAGACGGAAAGGGTTTTTAACGACCCGGTGCTAGTCTTAGGAGCCCTTGAATTACACACCTGTTTAACAACTTTTAAAGGGATGTTTAAATTTTTTGCTTGTTTCTCTCATGCAGGTACCAGAAAGAAGAGGGAGTCTCGAGTCATTAAATAAAGTAATAAAAAAACCGTGAGTAGAAGAGCCCAAGAAGTCCCCGTAAAATTTAGAAAAAGGCTTATTAGTAAGCTGACTTCCCATGATGAAGGTTGCGAACCAGTAATACTATCGTAACGTCTCCACTTACGTTTACACTTAAAATTGTGTTCTTCAAACTATTAGCAACTGACTGTTTTATTATTTTCAATTTTCTCGTTCTTCGTTCAATCGGTCTTTTTAAGTATCCATGCAGATGAGGGAAGGTAAATAAAAATGAATGTACCAACATGTACTGCCAAAAATAAACACTAGATGGGTTCTAAGGTGAGACATAATAATTTTATTTCCTAAACTTACAGTATTTGTAATTTTTTTGACAATTAAATTCTTAATAATCCCCAACAAATACTAACACCAATTTAATAGTGTGCAAATACTCGTAGTTTAAACAAATTCATCTTTACTATTTATGTTATGTCAAGATAAGCATAACGTATTATCAGACTTATGCCTATTTTTAATACTCTGGTCCACCTTTAGTAGAAGATGGATTATAATTGATTTTAAGAAATTGTCAATCTTTTACTTCCTCGTTCGCTTATGGGGGGAACTGGGAACATTAGTATTATTAATGTTCAGCATTAACCATATTCCTCTGACTTTATCAAATTTTTAACGTAAGCAGAAATGTCACTTTTATATTCAAAATTGATATTTATATTTTAGGAAGAAAACCGTAATGTCAGATAAAGAGTCTAGATGCAAAAGTATCTAATGTTTGTTTTGATTGATATGTTGTGTCATGATTGTAGAAATGAATAATAATCTTGTTTGTATTGTGCTTCTTATTTATAATATAATTTAATAAATTTTTATGGGAATCGACTTTAAATTATATAGCTATTGTTACGTGTTATATATATATCCAATAAAAGTAAAAATATTTTTTTATTTTTCCAAGGTTTGTCCATCTATTGTTCCACCCACGGTGGACTGACGGTCGGCCTTACAACTGTGAATCAAGGCAAGAATATAATTCAAACACTGCCTTATGGTATATCTGCTATCTTGTAGAGTTGAGTGCTTATGTCGAAATCATAAGGTCGGTTGCTCCAGATCAGCTTTGTTCAAGCGGAGTCTTGTTTGTAAAGAGGTTCTTATGAATGACGGTGAAACGTGAATTTTTTTTGCTTCTTTCAAAGAAGTGAAATTTATCTGATGATACTGTCCTCAAAGAAATCATAGAGTCTCCTCATAATGTAAGAATAATAATAAGACAATTACTACAAAATATTACGTCCGTTAAATGTACTTAGTACCAACCAACCTAAAACCAGACTGGTGACCTAGGGATATGGGCACTAGAAAAATGAGAAAAGAGGCTATTAACCCCACTAATTTCTTCGCTTTTAAGAATGATCCCCTCTTTCTATTATTCTGGAGAAAAGCAATAACATTTAGGTAGTCTTCTTGGTGAATCAGTGAATAAAATATAAAACCAGACCAAGACCACCCTCATATTTTCGCATTTTCATTTACTACAGAAGTCTAGAAAAAAATATATCTAAAAAAAAAGTTGAATGGAAAAATATCAATTAATAACAAAAGTATAACGACAGTTGCAGTTGGTATGTCTGTATATCAAACATTGAGTTACAATGAGAATTCGAGGTATCAAAGAAGGACGAGGAAAGTTCTCCGGTCAGATGTCAGTCTGCGGAAAAGTACATCCTTCAGGCGAAAACGAAAACTTGACCTCAGCCTAGAAAATAGACTCTTTACCTCTGCCCAAGATAAAACAGGTCCGAGGAAGTGAAAACGACCGGAGTATTCACTACCAAGGAAAAATGAGGGCCAAAGATGACGACATAATAGGCGGAGAACAATCGTCTTGTCCCTCACTCGTCTAGTGTGCCAAGGGTAAAAGTAACAGAAGATGAAATCGCGGACACCTAGACTTTAGAAAGCCTAAAAAATATATATCTTTATAACACATTCTCACTTGCTCCCGATTTCGATAAAAATGACCCTCATCTTCTAGAGACGATAGATGAGAACCCTATAAAACCTTTCAACAATTTTTCTTCTCAATCATAACGGAGTGTTTTTTTATATCAGTAAATACTCTTTTCTGAAAAAAAATATCATTCACTGACAACAATAATAATTTACATCCCCCCCCCCCATTTAAAGTGAAGCAGACTTTGTTGTAATAAACAGACCGAGTGCTCCAAAAAGCTTAACAACACTGTTAAGACTATTTTTTAACCGCAGCTAATTAATGTCTTAATTACTTTAACATAATAAAAATAAAAGGGAAACTTTAATTAATAAAATTTTTTGTGGTAGATAGCAATCGTGTACTATTTTTTCGACGTTTAAGTCGTTTGTCGTTTAAATAACTTTAATCATATGAATACTAGAAAATATTCAACAAAATAAACTTAACCGAGATGTGTATTGTTCTTAAAAACTTAATAACATCTAAGACTCATAAAATGAATAGGAATAAAAAATACTCTGCCAACTAATGTGGCACATAGCTTCCTCGCAAAGAAAATACCAAATTAAGAAAAATACCATAAATATCAAAAAGTTGGAACCGCGCGGCACTGCTCCAGTAAATATTTAATAAAATCGGAGAAGTTTAAACATTTGTTAAAGAAACAAAGCTTCCAACAAGCGCCAAAAGTTAGCGCATCTATAATTTATTTAATAACAAATATAAAACTGCAATCAAATCGTAGAAACCTCTGTACAAAGGCCGGGCCACACCTGTCCGCACCGTGCACGCACCGTATGACGGCCGTGTGTTGGGCAACACTCGGAGAGGAATAAACCTAAGGAAATGTAAGGCCTGTCCACACCTTTCCGCACCGTGCTCTCACCGACATTTGGATTATTTGTGTTTCTTTTGACATTTCCTTAGGACAACACACGGCCTACACACGGCCGTCATACGGTGCGGGCACAGTGCGGACAGGTGTGGCCCAGCCTTAAACAGGTTTTTTTTTTTCCCCCCCCCCTTAAACTAAGAATAACACAAAATATAATATGACTAAAATTAATCTACGATGCAAGAGCTTTTTAACGATATACATCACACTATAAAAGATTAACTTTAACATTTGTACCCCTGTACTCTAAAGGTACCAAAATTATATTTTTAAAAAACAAACAATACAAAAGGGCATTAATTTAACTAATAAATACTTAGAAATAAAAAACCTAATATCAAAAAAGTATTTAAACCCATTAACCTACAACAAAATTATAAATCGGTACAAAAGTACATGCACAAAATTTTTAAAAAATCAACAAATAAAATAGCTTTAATGTTCATATCAAGGCCTTTAAAATGATATACGACACAATATTAAAAACCAAAAAAAGTGGTCACGTGACACGGCGCACGGGAAAAAGTTTACTCTCATGTTCTCAGCAAGTAGGATGAACTAATGAAATAAAATATACTCAATTTAAAGAGCATTAGTGTGAGATTCAATCGCCGCAATCAGAAATAAAATCGGCCAACTATTATAGAATCTATGGCCATTCAAAGACAAAAATGGAAAAAAACAAAACCAAAAAATAACAAAATTATCACCATTTAAGGTACAACCGTTGATGATTCGACAAAAACTCATAGGACTAAAGTTGTAGATCTTTTAAAATCAGTTACCACTTGTGTTATCCATTTTCTAGTACGACTTACCGTTTGGCTGCAATAAGCCCTCAAACCAGCTTAAAAATCAAGTCGGCCATTTTTATTTTTTAAGGGTGGAAGGAGGGGGAAAAGTGAACTTTTTATAATTATTTTGGTTCACAATGTAGACGTTGCGCGTCGAATGGCGCAAACCGCAAGTCTCTAGCTCTTCTGGAAGTGGGTAAACATTAATGTCAGTCAGTGAGTCAGTGAGCCATGAGGCTTTGTAGTATAAGACATATTAATTTAGTACGATTTGAAGTGCGCAGGTGGTTGAAATTTGGCAGGTGCTATCTGCAAGCTACTCTCGACAAACCATGAAAATTTCATTAAAATCAGATGATTACTTTTAAAGATATAGCTGTAAATAAATGTATGTTTGTGTGCATGTAGAAGATGAACAAATAACCGCAGAAAGTTGAAACTTATATGGGACCAACAATGGGCTAAGTATGACCTACCACCCAAATTTCATTAAAATTGGACGTGTAGTTTTTAAGATATGGCGGTTCGCAAAAATTTGTGACAGACCGACAGACCGACAGACCGACAGACCGACAGACCGACAGACCGACAGACCGACAGACCGACAGACCGACAGACAGACACGGAACCAAAAATGTTCCCTGATGTCTGAAACGGATTTCTGTCTTGGAATTTTTGAAATCGGAGACCTAAAATTTTTTCGTTCTTCAGAACGATCACATAGCTTCCGTTACCTTCGGTAAGCTCGGAAGCAATAAATAAAGTAAATAATCTGAATACTAGCTGCGATAATTGTAAACGATTACAAATTATTAATGATAATAAATTCTGGATTCAGACCAACATAAAGGCACTTGAGCTTGGTATTTTCGTATTTGCATAACAAAAGTGACTTCGCCTTAACTTACCTTTGTCGTACGATAAAAATAATTTTGCTATTAATCATCACTTATGCTAATATTAAGATAATATACATTCACAAATTTATTCTATTTATACCCTCTTATTCTTCAGTAGGATAAAACGATGATAAAGTGTTTCAATAATCAATTTTTTTTAGTTTTTGGTTGATAAACTGGACAATGTAGGACGATAACATTTTTTTCAACCAAATACTGATGAGCTTGTCATATTAAAAGATAATATTTCAAAGATTATAAAACTTGTTCGACCCAATAAATCGATAAAGCTCTTTAGACTCTCCCTCATCCTTCTGTTTAGGGGTAGTGGTGGTACAAAAGGGTACGAATCAACTATGTCGATGTAAAATTAGGTCTATTTAAGGGATGGAAGGTGAAACGGTCGAATTGATTCCCAAGAACCCTGTATTATTTAACCGGCCTCCTTTCTTCCTACCCAATTCATTTGATAAGGAAGAAGGGAAGATGTGTCACGATGCTCGGGCGCGTCCACACTTGGAGTCGCGAAGTCGAAGGTCTCTGTAAACCTTTCCCACGGATGGTCCAACACCCCACGCTAGAGTGGGGGGTACAATCACGATTCTTGATTACAGACCAACAGACCCGTTAGAGCCGGGGTGGTGTCTCGGTGTCTATGTTTTATCTAACAGTAAAGTCTATGTGCCAAAGAGGCCTTATCTTCGTCATTTGACCAGAGTGAGAGAATCTCATTTCCTTATACTGTAGTTTCTATAGAGGGTGACTCTCAGTCAGGCATCGTGCTGCAGATGCATGTCCTTCCTTCTCGAGACAGTCTTGTGTTCCTTTACACTTTAACATAAACCTTTTACAGAATCGATTTTAGGTCACCAACTGTCTCAGATTAATCTCGGCAGCATCAATGTACACTGTTGTAGGTAGTCGAGCTTTAGCAGTCTTTTTTATTGTATATATTTTCACCTAATGTTTCAGATGTAGGTTGAGAAAGGCAAAATTAAAAAATCTAAACCATCCCTCCCTATTGATACTTTTTTTATACTTACGAATAAGTATTATGATTGTCATATGTAAATGACAATCCTACACTCTCATTCACTCAATAGAGGTTTAGGAAAAATAAGTTACATTTATACATATATTTTAATATCTTCAGTTAAAAAAAAATTAAATTAAATTAAAAAAATATTAACAAACGCTGGTTTATTAGTTAATTATAACTTGGTTTTATAATTTAGTTTATATTAGTTTAAAAATTTGTATGTCCTTTTGTTGAGTTGTGCTTTTGTTCAATCCATTGTCATTCCCCCAGATAGTTTTTGTAAACTCCAGATAGAGAGTATAATATCAGCAGAGTACTTTAAAACGGTTAAAATTGCCCTATTATCCGCCTTAACAGTGGGGGGGGGGGGTATTACAATTTTACTAGCAAAACACGCGATGAAAACCAATAGAAGAAAACTGATGAAGTGGCGAAAAAAAAGATGGCTATAATCTGTTCGGAGCGTCATTTTTTCCAAACGAGCTGAAGGTGCTGCGGCCGCGGTAGCCACTGAAGCGCATCCATCCTAGTCTACGGTCATTCCACTTCCATTATATCTACTATGATAGAATAGTTTAGACCTTCCACCCTAAGGTACAAGAATGGTTTATTCTTTCGCGGTTTTTCTACTTCCCTCCTCAACGGGGTTCTCGCATAGCGGACTAATAATATAGCCCAGCTCGAGAACCGAACAAATACCATCGTTCAGTTTTTATTATCCATCACCTAGTATCCTATAAAAGTATTCCTATAAAAAAGGATTGGGAATCCAAAATACTACAATAAAATGTGCCAATTTAGCGCAAAGAATAATACCTGTGAAAGATTATATTTGTAAATAAATTGTTTTTAAATATGCTATACAAAAGAAAAAAGCAATCGTAGATAAAAGCAATCGATTATAAAAGTTACAAACAAATTAGCTTTAATATATAAAATATAAAATATTTTATTTTAAAATGTAATTTGTGCTCTCAGCTACTAGTTCGTTGAATTATACTTTCAATCTAAAACGCCTGAATAAAACTCAATAACTTTATACGTCAGGTTCATATTCTTAAATGGGGATAGGCCTCTCACACCAACCTTGCGTCGATGGCTTTTTAACTGCCTTCTTTAAACTAATTGAGTCATTTAAATTTCTAATCTACTCTCTCAATCATTCTGTCGATGTCAACGAGGCGGCTTGGCGCTTGAAACGATCCGTTTAACACGGCTTTTAAGAGCTGCCAACCCATACTACTGGTAATCCAGAATCATTTACCATTGGCTTGACCACCTTCCTTAAACTGTGAGGCTGAAACTCAAAGCAAAGATGAATGCCCTGCAGGACTCATCAAAGCTAATGTCTTCATTATACTGCTCCCCTCATACTCCAATAGTTCTTTAAACTAACCGGCTGCAGCGCACTTATATGCTTAAACGTTCTTGATTAATATAGCTGTCATATATCAAACAAAAATGCTGTCAAAAATTAAGTCCTGATAATGCATTTAATCAATGCTATATTTTAAGATTTTAGCCAACAAATTCTGTATCCTCCAATACATAATTTATAAGAGCTTCATTTTCAAATGCATAAATGAAATTTATGCATTTGAAAATTGCATAATTTAATTCGATATTTCAATCGATATGGTAAATGCATACTCAATAATATGCAAATTGAATCTGGTTCAAATGGTATTCCATTCCCTGCATGGATATGGTTCAAATGGCTTAATACTTCGCAGAATTGGAAATAAATATTAATAACAAAGCACGTACTTAACTGAACCGACTATATCAACCAAGTTAATTGCAAGTAGAATATATTTAAAAAGGGAAAAGTTTTATTACGATTACATTTTGTACAATGTAAAATAAATCCCCTGCATTATTCCTTGTTGAATAACAGAAATTACGAAGATTAAGAAATTTAAAGAAAATAAATAATGGGATTTATTTAAAAACAAAAAAATCTTTGAAATATCAACCAATTGTACTATACTCCTTCACATTGTAGTTTTAATTTAGAGTCGATAAAATAATGGAAAATAAAACAATGCATAGCGAAGAAGAAGAAGAAAAAGGTTATATAACTTATGACTGAGTTGAACTCAATGATATATTATTGTTCAGTTTAATATAGCTCGGTGTGTGGAGCAGATTCTCGGACGAATTTATGGGGGAGGGCGAATGAAGAAACATAATATTCAGCACTTCGCAACTTTTCAACGGAGAGCCATTATTACTAATTATAAAGGTAGAGGAGATAATTATTATGAAATAAGAGTCCGAAGCTCCCAATCTCATAACGTTTGGAATTAGTTTATTGAGCGAGTCGAGTGTAGCAGTTATTTAATGGTTTGATATGTGTTTACTTGAATGTCTCAGAGTTGCGCTCGAATTTTCCCATGGGGTGTATTCGCATCAATCTGTTGCCTCTTTTTGACCACCGTTGTTTTAAATCTTAGCCATTATTGTCTCAATTGTAATGAAATATGTTTTTATTTTCTCTAATTTCCATTAAAATCACTGTGTTTATTTAACTTCCTTTAAATTAACTTTCTCTACTTACCTACCGAGGTAAATTAACCCCAATCAGCCATCTCTATCAATCCAAAGAATTGCTCATAAGCACCCATCTTTGTAAATACACTACATTCAATGGGCATGGTCTTAGCGTGGACTTAAATCTTGTATTCATTGGATGTAGCAAATGGCCAATTTATTAGTTAAAGAGCTTCCAAAGTAAAATGGATGCAGAGATAGTAAACCCCAAATCGCGACATAACTTTTATTACAATGTCCTTCAGATGCTCAAGGATGCGCAAAGCTAATACACTATATTAGCCCCCCCCCCCCTCCCCAATCCCCCAAAATATATGTATTAACATTATTGGTAACTTGTAATTGTATTTAGTAATTATCTATATTTATAAATATTTATTGTTTGTTTTCAGGGAGTGGAGGACGCCATGGGGGCGTCGTACGTGGGGCTCGCCCTACTCCTTTTCTTATCACACCAAGCACAATCAGGTAATGTTTCTTATGTAATAATTGTACATTGCTAAATTATTAAAAGCAATTAAATGAGCATAACATGTTCTCAAAATTTTTCTCAAATATTATAGTTTTAATTAAATCCCACGCTAAATATTATTCGGTAGGTAAAAAACAATTATTTAGTCCAGGAAAATTAAGTTTAATAATTTTTATTCTCATAAAATTGTATAGATGAATTTTATTAGTATCGATTCTGATGTTACCGTTATTAAATGGTTTATTGAAACGAAAGAAGTATATGTAGATTTGTTGGACAATCGAGTGTAGCCACTTAATAATTTCCATTTGATTTATAGTTGAAAAAGACGGTAGTAATTTTGATTGGTTAAAAAAGACCTCCGGTACTGTAGAAGCAGGGCCGTAAACTTTGCGACAATGCAGGACTTTTATTAAACTATGTGTAATGGACGACTTGATTACCGTTATTCTCCTGAAACGATTAATCGGAAGAGCCCAAAAGAGCATTGGGTAGCAGTAAAAGAACAGTTGGGAGGATGGTACAGGATACGCCCCAGGGTGGATACTATAAAGACCATTCTTCCCCGATGCTGCAGGAGCAGCTTGTCTTTATGGTGCGGTATTGGGGTTAAGTGTTTTGGACTGACCGATAAGGTCACGGCCAAAGGGTTCAGCAACTTAACCATTCACTCTATAGGAGTACACCAACAAAGAAAGGCTCCATATAGAATCAATAAAAACTGTATGAATAAAATTGTATTTCTTAATCATATCTCTCATTAACTGATGATACTCAGTACCTTGATACTACCTACTGATGATACTGAACCTTTCCAATATCTTCAGTCTTGAAAGGATACACTAGGTGATTCGGTCATTGCCTTTTTGTAGTCCCAAGGCATAATTTATGTTTCTGGAATACAATAATGAACATTTCTCCAAAGCGCAAATGTCACTCTAGTCATCAACATGTTGATGATTTATACCGTAAAGGGTCAATGCAACGTTAGCCAGTTTTTAGCGAACCAGACAACAGTTGTAACTCATCTTGAATACAATTATATCAACATTGAATCATTTCAGGAGGTCTCATTTATTAAAAATGTATAATTAAAATCAAATAAATAACGATCTTGCCACCATCTTAGGATGTTTGAGAACAGCAATAAATAATCTTTTGAGCGCGATAAAACTGATAAAAGAGGTTCAAAACCTTTTACCACCAAATTAAAACTTGTTAACTATAAAACAAAGTAAAACTGTGCTAACCTCGTTATATTTTAACATATGTTTAGGTTATTAAGTTTACTTTCACAGAATTAAAAAAACACCGCAAAACACAATTTCCTACAAATGAGAAAAGAAACTAAAAGTAAAAAAAAAGTGTCGCGAATTGTTATAAGGTCACGGCTGGCTTAAAGCTTAAGACCTGTAAGCTCTAGAATAGCAAGTTGGTTTCGGTTCGATATGGTTTTCAGTCAATGAAGAGTTCAACTTCTTAACTCTTAACTCCAGTCAAAAGGTTTCTTTACTTCTTTTACCTTCACCGACTTGCATATACACCTGTACAGGAAACGTCCAATTGTAAGCAATACTACTTTAACTTGCAGCCACCTGTATTTGTCCGCTGTATGCACGTGTCGAAGACAGGAAACCCGCTGTAAAGTATCTAATCTGTTTTTAACAAAAAGGAGACCTTTTGTACCCTTTATAACCCTCTATATGCATTCCTCTTGGTTTGCTTTCACCTTTAACAACAAGATCGATAATGGGGAACTACCGGCTGACTTTCCACGACAAAGAGCCTACCGAACCATTTAAAATTAAGAGAAAAAAAAAGTTTAAACAGATTTACTTTCATTTAAGTACCTAGCTAGAAAACGAAAATAAAAGTAAAATCAGTTGTCTCGCCATCGAAGATACGAAATTTAATTTCCTCTTTACTTAACTTCCATTCTTACTTAAAAATACATTTTACTAATCACTTTTAAGATATTACAATACAAGTTAATTAATAGAGTTTCCAAAGCCCTCAGCGGATGAGTCGGCATTTAAACCTTTTACGTCAGTTACGTCTTTGATCACTTTCCACCAAGTTGGTCACAATAGGGTTGTGATCATAATTCACTATACAGTTACTTTAATACTAATTATTCTATTATAATCTATTTACATTAATCCAATAAAAAACGACAAGCTTTCTACAAATCAAAAGGGAGTTTCAACAATAATTGTCAATAAAGATTTACCTTAAAATTAAGCAAATATAACCATTAATATTGTATTGTCTGAACATGTACAGTTCCCTGCAACTTACATAGACCCGAACATACAGAGTATTACTCTTTCTAAAAAGCATTCCAAAAATACATATTTATTTTGAATCTACATTTTGAATATTATTAACAAACGATATTAGTTATTTAAAAAATGTACTTTAATTAAGATCACGCATTATTTCTTTGAATGCCTTTTCCACCATAAAATTAGTCAATATTCAGTATCAAATTTTTCTCGCGAAGATTTCAATATTAACTTCTTTACTCCACTTATTCCTTATCATGCTTAAAATATCAACTAATCTCCGCTTCTTTCTCATTGAATGCACAATGCCTCTAAAATAAAATTACCATTATTCATTTCTCACGAATTAATTAATTTATTTTTTTACTTATTTTAACTCTTGAAGCATATTAGCATAATATAATTGTACAGCATAAATATCGAAAAAGAGTACAAAAGAATAAAAGTAACAAACAATGATTTTGACACATTAACTATTTTACATTCCTGCATCAGGTACGTTTGTTGTTGTTAAAAAAATGACAAGAGGAGTTAAATATTGCAAAATCTAAAAAAAAAGCCTCTTTTTTTTAACATGAATGAAAAATGAAGCCCCAAAGATATCGAAATATTATGAGATGAAAAAAAAAAAAAGAGTTGCATTATACGCGTAATGTGTCCATTCGATTCAAATTAGGTACGCATTCGAGTTCATTCTTCTAAATCATTTGTTCGAGATCGAGCCTTAGTTCACTCTTTTTATATTCTCGTTCTTCACCTTCCTTGTGCTTGCCTTGAATTTCTTAGAACCACACTCGGTATTTACTACAAGGAAATATTAAGTGTGAAGTTTTAAAAGACGTTTCTAATTACTAATTGGAATTATCTGATTTTCGAATTATTTTTATCATTCGCTTGAAACAATTAACATTTTTGTTGACTGGTATTTTTAAAACAATACTTTGAGAATTTTATTCTGTAGTAGTAAAGCTAAATTATCTTAAGAAAAAATGAATATGCTAATCTCATAAAAAATCTCAACATCACAGCCAATAAGTTGCATAGAGAAATAAATTGACAAAATAAAGTATTAGAGATGTCAAAAAAAATGTATTTTTTTTTTTTTTTTTACTATTAAATGCTAAATTATGGTATTGTGGTGGTACTTCCTGATTATTATTATATATTCCCATTTATCATGTGATGCATCAGAAATAGTAGAAATTGAAAAATAGGCTATATAATCATTTTACGTTAACAGTAGTTTCTACTCCTGTTAATAGGCCCTGGAAAAAAAGGTGTTGCCTAAAATTGCTTTCACAAAAAAGGTCCGAACCCGAGGCGTCCTGTATTGTAGATTTTAAACCCCATTCAGTTTCAGAAAGGTTCCGCTACTTATATACTAGCCTTAAAGTAAATGCCTTTACTAATATTTATAGATGGTTTCACTTGAGATGACCGTCAGGTTGGGGTCGAGACCAACTGTTATCTTTCTTCAAAAGCTCTCTATGATAATTTGTGGTCTACACCGGCGTGCGTCCTAAAGAAGGCATGTCAAATAGGCCTAGCTAAGGAATTCTTTGTCACCCACTTTTTCTTTGGCATTCCACGAGAACGGCATTGTCTGCAACCGCGATCCCAGGACACTCCCACTCAGCCCCATCCAACTGACCCTGAATGCAAGTACCTCAAAGGAAGATGGACATGCCTTGCAACAACTATTTCCAAAAATATAAAATTCAACTTGTTTTGACCGCGCGCCGTCTCGCGGCTCTCATTACTTCGATGGTCCTGTGTCAATAAACTTCACGGTTACTCCAGATCATCATATCCAACACACCATAATACCGATATTCTTTTATCTCATTATCCCATCCATTTTTCAACAAATAAAGAAAAATTTTAATGGTCCAAATAATTAAGCAATCCAGAAAAGATAGGAAAAGTATCATTTCATTTTCAATTAATATATGTTTTAAAAGTAACAATAACCCATTGTCTAATACCTATTAAGATAATAAAGTCTGACAGCTGATAGAACGGTACACTAATCCCCGAGTTATCCATTAAATATATATCTGAATAAAGCCTTTATTGACCTAAACCATATACGGACCCAACAGAAACTGAAAAAAACCCTAATAATACGTATTATTATTATTTTTAATACAAAATAAACACTAAAGCTACCATATTACAAGTTCTATAAAACCATTTAATTCGATTTTTGTTAAAAAAAAAAAAAAAAAAAAAAAAAAAAAAAAAACATTTAAACATAATAGTTATTTACGCAACAAGGGAGAGAAGTATGTTTTCCGGCTCGAAGTTAAGTTTTCTCCTGAGGCAACGCCGAAGGAGAAAACTTCATTAGCTCCCGAGGCTTGCCGAGAGAGATAATCCCGAGAGTAGAAATACTTCAACCATGTTGGATATTAAATTTTATCTACGACTAGTGCACCATGGGTAATAGCTATTAAGTTTGTAAATATAAAAGTTTTACCTACAAATTCACGCAATTTAAACACCTTAAACTGGTATTTAGTTACTTGATTTATTAAAATAACAATTCTTATACTAAATATATACGTTTTTAATTTAATTACGTTTTGTTTGTTTTTAATTTAAAGACTTTGTATGATAACCTAAAGTAACCTTCCCGAAAAAAAGTAAACAAAACAGCTAAAAAAAACAACATAATACTTAAAATTTACCTAAAAAATACCTTTTAAGTTGGTATGACTGTTTTTTTACTCCCAAGGGAGGGAAGTAACACTTCCCTCCCTGTTATTAGCAATGTAAAGTCTACTTACAGTGCAAGTCGTAGATAAAATTATTTACAAATCATTTATTTTTACCGCTTTAGATTGCATTTATTTAAAGCCTAGCAATAATACTGTGAAAGAAAACAAAAGAAAAGCCTCTCACACCATAATAAAGGCCTTGATAAAAAGTACAGGCAGCACTTGTGTACAGGCACTGATGTTTTTTTAAAAAAAATTACACAGGTTTTACAAAAAAAATAGAATTATATGTTTAAAAGATTTTTTTTAAATAAACCATGATACCTAAATAATACACGTTATTTAATTTCAAACTGTTTTATCCACCTCTAAATCAGTAAATTTTTTATCAGAAAACTTAAAATCCATTTTTAAATGTTAAGACATCTACTCGTCTCACAGTCGATTTAGAGTTAGCGTAACATCATTATACCTTATCCGTAATAAGTAGACAATGTTCTTAAAAATCTATGTCAAATAGGAATAATTATGTATGAAATCTTTCGTTTTTATTTATTACTTTAAGTTTTTTTACTTTCGCAAGGGGGTTTTACTTGTGATGGGATCAACGACTCGAGTTACCGACTCTTGCACAGTGCTTTTCATTATGCAAGAGATAAACAGACTCGAATTATCAATAATTATTATAAATGGTTTACAGCGGCTCAAAAAAAAAGAATATACATTCACATCAAGAAAATATTTTTAGAAACGAAATAAAGAAATAAAACTCATATAATTAGTAAGAAAGTTTGCAAATTAAAAGAAATTTTCGATTATGAAAAAGTGCTACCTCTAAAATGTAAATATATTCAAATATTTTAGAATTAGAAGAATTTATTATATTAGAATTATTATTATGCAATTTAATATATTTGTTTTATTTTATAAAGAATAATTAAGAATTTCATATATGTAAAAATTTCTCAAAGAAAGGACATAATATTGCAGTGTATTCTGAGCTTCTCTAGATCGTGTCATTTTAAGGCTTATAAAAAAATAGCAGAAGGTTGCCCCTTTTCTTTGGTTAAAATCATAGTTACGACAAAGTGTTTCAGTTACATCATTATTATAATGTTGTTTTTTTTTGTTTTTTTTTGTCATCCTTGGACAAGAGTAATTTTATTTACTTAAAGAAAAGGTCTATGATGTCAGTGTCGGATAATTGAATGTCTCGTCTGGATAAATAGTCGCGTGACTCTTGAGGGCTTCTTTTCTCTAGACTTCAAAGAAAGGACGAGGGATGTCTTTCTTTTTTCGAGGCTACTGCAGAAAAGATGTTTTTAGTCCTGAAAAGGGGGTTGACCAAAAATAACAGGATTAAAATACAGACGAGAAGCTAATGACAGACAGGTCTTGGCAGGTTTTGTACTGTTATATCAGACCAAGGTTCCTCCGTGGTACCGTTCTAATAAAGGCAGTTTTTCCCCCGGCCTCTCACTTCCCTTCTTCCGCCATCGTCTTCACTCTTTCTTGCTGAGCCGTTGAACCTGACCTTCTGACAATGGGAAGCCTCCAAACTCATTAGTCGAATTTTCTCAAGACTTCTTCTTGGTCAGCAATTACACCCCAGAATCATCCTGCATGGAGAAGCCAGGCAGTCTCAGGACTAGGAACGAGTTAATTTTCTGCCTTTCTGCATTTTATGTCGTCGCCGAGAAGAGTTGTGGGTCGACGACCACGAGAATTTAGTCTAGAGGCAGACTGAACGTTATCATCAAGAGTTCCTTAACTCGGACGACCTTCACACGCTCTTTGATTAATCTTATTTATAACGAATAGGATACGCCATATAATTGAGTCAAACCTCAGAATAGAATTTCCCATAGAAAATTCACTTACACCTGTTCATACATACAAATCAAAAGCTATTATTAATTAGTGAATAAAACTAAAAACTAAACATGATCACTTTTATACGGTCTCGACCATTTTTCTCTATCTTGACCTAAACAACTAAATATGCGTGAAATACGTACATGGCCTTAAAATTTGTCGACTTATACCTACATCATGACACAAGGATAAAACATCACCGATTTTCCCATTTTTTACTGGAGCCAACTAAAACATTTTAGTTAGCTCAAGTTGGACTCGTTTTTTTTTAATTATTAATACTTACAATATAAACATATATAGAGAGACGACATTTTATTATTGTATTTAAAGCAAAATTAAAGAATTATGTTCTAATTTTAACTGGGAGGAGGCAGTATTGTACCGACACAAATTTTATAAAATGTAAAATCCATCTTCTCCTACTCTATTCTGAATTATATACACCCTGTTGAAATGAGCCAACGTCTTAGTAGTTATCAACCCAAGACGCTTTCGGCACATCGCTGGAATAAGGAGAAGATGGCAAAGGAAGGATTTCATCCGTCTAACAACTTTACAAAACAATGATTACAACACTCCCAATTAAGTTAATTTTCTTAGCTCATTTTATTTAGGTTTATCAACTATTTTGTTCCCGCAAAAGGATACACTTTATCAATTTGTAATCAAAAATCTATTATAATCATTGCCTTTTTTATTTGTACAATGCAAAAACAAATAGTGTGGCACATAGCTTCCCCGCATCCTATTATGTATTTTATTGATGCTAGGTTTTTACAACACAATATTGTTTGCTTTATTTCATCGATTTCCCCCTTTTTTTAATTGTCAAATTTGTTTTGAATTTTTACATGAATTTAAGTATCAATTTAGCGAAATTTATAGAGTGCAGTGGGTTGAAATTAATTCAGGCTGACTGTGGACTGATTACGACATAACATCCAAATGCAATAAAAATTTATATGAATAGGGACATTTGTGTTTGTGCGCATGTGGAGGAGACTCAAATGGACAAAGAAGGAAGGTTAAAACCTAAGTGGGACAATAGGCTAATTATAACTATGACCTACCATCCAAATTTCATTAAAACAGACAAGTAGTTTATTTTAAGATACATATTATGCTGGTTCGCGAAAATTGAGCTACAGACAGACTGACAGACCAACAAACAGACACGGAAGCAAAAAAATTCCCTGATGTCTGAATTCGATTTCTACCTTGGAATTATTGAAATCGGAGACATGAAAAAATGTTCGTTCTTCAAAACGATCACATAGATCCAGTAAGTTCGGAAGCAATAAATTAAGAAGCTTAAAACAAAACATACTAAAATAAATAAATGTTTAAATGTAAATTAACAAAAGATTGTTAATCAATGTTGTAAAACCAATAAAGACTATTGCGAGAGACAATTTCTTAATAGTACCAACTTGTTTAAGTATTCATTTATTAAAATTAATGTCAAGAAAAACATTTTTTCCAAGCTAATACGGATAATAAATCATTTACCTTTTTAACAAATAATTAATTTTGATAAAACTATTATTTTATAAAGAGCGCGTGAGCGACAAACCATGACCAAATTCAGCCAACTGTGAAAATGGCTCTTTCAACAAGCACGTAAACAATTATTCATTTTTAGTGCAGGACCTTTGTATTAAAACGTATTTTTTATTTGTTCATTTTAAAAAAGATAGCAAAAAGATGTTTTAATATTTTTTTTTCTAATAAATGTTCTGTTGATATAAATCACTTTTCATGAAACTGCTGCAATCACTCAGTATATTATTTCAAACTTGTTTTTAACAAGAAAGTACAATAATAACAAATTAGTATTAAATATTAAATATAAAGAGAAAATAATATGTCATATTAGAACCAAAAAATACTGCTTTTCTTATTCAAAAGTAAGACTTCTAAGCAAACATTAATGTAATAATATAGTGAAAATTTATCTAAGAATATGTCATATTAGAACCAAAAAATACTGCTTTTCTTATTCAAAAGTAAGACTTCTAAGCAAACATTAATGTAATAATATAGTGAAAAGTAAACTAACAAATAATCATATATTCAAATCACATTTAAGTATTAATGTAAAAGCATAGTAATAAGTATGGGAACATTGTTTCGTAATTTGTAGCAAGACAAGTGAACTTATCTGTGTACAATTCATAGATTTAATATAATACAACACAAACACAGTAGACGTAGACGTGAGAGCAATTGTAAATAAATCCAAGGAATATCAAGTGTTAAATTATTTAATAATAATAATAATGAAATTAAAATACGTATTACGCAGTGGCCATTTTAAAAATAATCTTCATTAAATTAAAGATTTATTATAACACTTTTTTTTATAATTAAAAACAATTATTAGTATCGTGATCTAATATAATGATAGCTATTCCTAATTGGTGTCTTTATTAGTATTCAAATTAATCTCAAGTTTACGAACAAAATTATTTTTAAATAAATCATTAAAAGGTAAATAAACACAACCAACGCCTCAGATATCGTGATACTAAAATTTATTTTGGTCCTTCGAATCTTTTTTCCTTATTATAAACTTAAACCAGACGAAAATATCCTTCCTATTAACCTTTGATCTTGTATACTCATCTTCACTAACACAAAATAGTAGTATACATGCTAATAACTACAAATCTAATAATAAGATACAAATCTAAAAGAAAATGCAAGCAATTTTTCATCTATTGATAGCAGGTAATATTTTAAATTTTTTTGTTTGTTTTTTTGTTTTTTCTTTGAATCTTAATATTTTGAAGGACGTCACGATATCACGAAACGCATCATTTCCGCCAAAGGAACATCATTTTTAGTATTCGTAGTTTTTTGTAATTCGGATTATTAACTCTTAAATAAAGTCAGGTTGCAACTCCGTGGTAGTTAAAACTTATAAGTCATTTAAAATAAGTTAATTAAGGCAGTAACACCAGAGCATAACACCACCCTGGTGCACTGCTTCCAATGCATAGTTTTTCACCACTATTAGGGGTAAGGTAGAATCTAAAAAGTGGATGACGTTTACAGCATAAGTTCTAGTTCCCCCAAATATGAAGTAAAAAAATTTTTAATTTAAATCAAATTATAATTATTATTAACTACGGGAAACAGACAGAGAGAGGAAACAGACCCCGGCGCAGGAGCTTGTTTTTCTCTGTCTGTTTCCCGTAGTTAATAATAATTATAATTTGATTTAAATTAAAATTTAATCTTTCTGTAGTATAAATACTANACTTCTCCAACACAGAAACCTAGAATAACTACAAGGAAACAGCACTGGAATCGAGTAGCACCAATACTTTACAATAAATTACTCTAAAAAATCCGAAAAATACATGAATAGAATAGATATCAAGCACAGCTTAAGAAATATTATAATATAATTACAAGATAAAAATAACTTTTTATATACTACGTTTTTAAATATTCTGTCATAAATCATACATTTGAAACCTGTCAAAATAAATAAAATAACTTGCGGATTTTTTCCGAACTAACTTTCCATACACCACAATTTACTGAAAAACGAATTAAATTTTGCTGAAAGATGGATAAAAGTATTAAAATAATGCATTGTTATCGTGTTCTGAGCTATTCTAAAAGTTTCAAATGTCTAGCTACTCAGGAAGTTAGTTAGAAATCGATTGCAAGATTTGTACTGGACAAACAAACAAGAAAGCAAGCTAATAAAAACGTAGTAAAAAAATAAAAAAATCCAACACTTTAAAAAATTAACTGCGAGAAATTAACATTTGAAATATGTATTAGTAGATAAACAAAAAATTAGGTAAGGCAATTTTTCGTTTTTTAACGCGACAAGTACTAATCTAATGCTATAACAGGATGAATTAATATAGATGGTGTATATTTTTTTTTTATAAAGATTAATTATATCGTCATTATCGTATAACATTACATACTATTGTTTCCACAGAAATATCGATATAATGTGATCAAAAGCTCCACTCCATTTTAATAATAAGATATACCTCCGAGTTCCCACACACGTGAAAAGAATTAAAGATTAGCCAGCAAATGTCAAAAGATTCCCTTACAAGATATCAGTTGTTGAAGTACGAAAATGCTATAAATAAGCTTACAAGTTAAAAGACGTTAAATTATAATTTTGTTTATGCCGTGCTAGTAACGGTTGTAAGGAAGAGAGGGTGGGGGAGGGATAAGTCCGTGGTCAGGTCGGGACAGTGTCCAAATGGAGCGTGCGACCTGAGACTTGTTCAAAGCACGACTGTCTCTCTCTAACCAGACATCTAGACACAGTGACCTGTCCCTCGCATCTGCATACCTGGACTCACGCCAAATTCTATCTCCTTTCGCCCCCATTCAGTAATTCGCTTTAAACACCTATTTAGATACCCACCTGTTCCCTGAATACTTCGACATTGACCTCTGAGACCAGTCGAATGTCAACCATTTTTTTTTTTTTTTTTCCTTTTTATTACCTATTACAATATAAATTTCCCTTCGTAAATTTTTAAATAATGAATAACCTTCATTAGTTTTTTTTTAACTAATGAACTTAAGATTAGTGAGGTACGGTTTAATAAAACACACGTATAGATTAACCAACTAGTTTCGTGTAATATGTACACATCGTCAGGGTTTAACTACAGGAAATATATACATATATACAAAACTTAAAGTGTATACATAATGACGTTAGGAATAGGACTTAACTATTTACTTATTATTACTACTTTACTATTTAAGATTATATTCTTTGAGTAAAGTCATCGACAGGTAAGTCGTTATATAATGTGAATATATTATCTTTTACCATGTAGGTAGTTTTTTTTGAAAAAAAGTCTGAACTGAAGGAGATGATACGGTCGAGAATCGCTAAGCGGAAAAACGTTGCTTAATTTATAAGCTTGAGAGATAATATTCCTTTGTCAAACTGTACATTTGTATGATTTATACATTTGAGAAATTATTATTTGTATGATTTGCGCATAGGAGAGTTGTTATCCAGTTATCCCTTTGTCAAAAAAAATACGTTGGAGTGAGGACCCGCTATTTTTCCTATAGGCCGCCTCATATTCTTTAGTTTTACCTCGGACCTAAAGAGAATATCTAATCTAGAATCCCAGGTAGATAATTAGACATGTCCCATACTTAGTATTGCAGTGACATTTGCTGTCGATTATAGGATCAATTACAAGCGTATAGAGATAATTAATTAAGAGGCATAATTATTTATCTAATTTAAAAACATACACCTTCATTCAGAAATGTGTGATTCTCTAATTATTATTAAATATAGAACAAAATCGCTAAGTAAAAAGTTTACATAACATCAAAAAGAATCGAATAGTGAATACAAAAGCTACTGACCTTTGTTGTTATTACAATGATTCGATGCTGATAGGCGCCACCAGGTGAGTTAAACGGCTTTCCATTAAAAAACAGAATCACGAATAAATAAATATTTCTAAAAACGATTATTATACTAACAAATTGAATCAATATTAGTGATAAAACTGATAAAAACCATGAAATATTTACCGAAAAATAACACAACGGATCATTTCGCGTTTCAGTTTTATACTTAAACATTATATTGAAATCACAGTTGTATAAACCAAAAGAATGTATAGTCTGCGCACAAAAAAGAAGCGTGAACCACCAAATAAATCAATTTTACAAAAGATAAAACATTTAAAAACTAAATTACATTGCAGGATACAATCAACAAATACAACCAACGATTTTAAATCTCGCACTTCCCTGCTCTGAGCTCGCACTACTAAGCGTGAAAAAAAATCGCCAGGTGATATAATTATAAACAGTGTTGCAAAAAAAAAAAAATAAAACTAATTAAAGATTTAAAAATAGTTATTTTGTACGTAAACAAAGAGACATTAGATGTGCTAACATATTATTCTCTTTTCACTTTCTCAAATACGTACTACATAAAGAGAAAGTATTTTGATGGCGCAAAAATTCGATTTTAAGATTATTATCCCCCAAAAAATCTGAATAAAAGACTCGAAAATGGTTCCGACTATTTTTATTAAACAATTTTAAAATCTAGTCCGCTTAAATATGAATCTAACAATATGTGGGTTTACACGTGGACGAGTCTCGAATCGCAAATTCGTTACACGGTGGCACTATATGAAAAAATTCACTCTACCGCCGCCAAAGAAGTTTCACTTAAAAAAAATTGCTATGCTAAGGTAACCACATTTATTCCAATAAAAATAAATGTTTGTTTTGATTTGCTGGTCTTTAAATTAAATATATATATAATACAATTAATCTGTAAAAATGTTACACTTGGATGAGTCAAACTTCGTTACACGATGTCACTCTATGAAAAAATTCAACCTACCGCCGCCAAAGAAGTTTCACTTCAAAAAATCTATAAACCTGATTTTGCTGAAATGAAAATCTAAAACAAAAGTAAAAAAAAAAACCAACTGTTAAACACTTTTTTAATATTTTATAAATAAATAAATGGAATTATATATTATGGAATTTAAATACAGTATAAATAAAGTTTATTAAAATACAATTCACATCCACCCTCGTCCTTTTTAACCACATTATAAGATGTCCCAAATTATAAATGTCGAAAGATTCCCTCACAAATTATCAGTTATTGAAGTACGAAAAAGCTATTTAGATAAAATTTATTTTCGTTTAAAAAAAAAGTAGAAAAATATTAAAGCAAGGTAATTCGTTGGTTACGGTTGCATAATGTAGATAATTATAGCGATATCAACAAATCTGATAGAAAAACACAAATCATTGAAGAAGCTTGCAGTAGGGTAATCTTTTAGCATTGACATTTTTAATCTTTTTTATTGACAATGCAACATGAATGCATATAAACTTAGAAAAGATTATTATCATAGTAAGTAGAGATAATTCTATCTTTATGAATTAATATATAGGGAAATGCAAGAAATTCTTTGTTAAAATTTTATTGAGTGCTTTATTTTTTTTATATACAAATCCAACTGAATAGTGCATGTCTTTTGTCACCACATCAAGTATAATTCTAATCACACTCACACCTGCCTATCTTATCAAATAAATACTTCTTTTTTTAAAAAAAAAGAGACAATGAAAACAAACAATTATCTAAATAACAAATACCTCCTGTGCACAGAGGAATTGATGGTTCACACGTTAAGGCCCATAGTTATTTGCAAACAATAATGTCTAGAATTGAACTCTTTTATCTTCAAACAAGATCTTTCTAGTCACAATTCAATGGATCGACCTTAAGTTGATTTAGTTGTTATTCAATGTTTAATCATATATTTAGAAAATTCAAGTGCACATGCATATATAGCTATTAATTGGCTATTATGAAGGAATGAAGCTTTATATTTTATAAGCTAAATATGAATACAGTAGAGTCCCGCTAATCCAAAAATCCGCCTAATCCGAACACGTTTTTGCACTAAATGATGCGTCACCGTCCATGAGGTTGTTTAATTGAAGAGCTTTTTCTTGGATTAGAGGGCCAGTGATAGGGATTCCTTTCAGTCCTACTTCAGAAAACCATAGGAAAAGCGCTTCATCTAATTTATCGTAAGATGAAACAGTCGTCTTACTACGTTTTTCAATGGTCTTTCCACTTGAGGTAGCCCAAAATATCTCAATCTTACTTCTACTATTTTCCAATCAGAAAATTGTAGCTTTTCCTACGTTAATTTACAAAAATCCGCCTAATCTGAATTTTCATTAATCCGAACTGGGTTCGGTCCCAATTAGTTCGGATTAGTGGGACTCTACTGTAGTTTATACGATTTTTTTTTTTTTTTCAGTTTTTAATGTAATTTCTGCTATCAAATTACCTTTTTTACATTTTTCTGTATACTCATTTATTGACTGATAGTAGGTATTCATCTTTTGATAAACTATTAAAATTATGGAGGAAGATGGTCTTCATAGGTTCCATCTACTTCTCTGTAAGAATATTGTTTGTTAAATACCAAACATACAACAGGGTAACCCTACAATTTATTACATAAGCCAGTTTTAGGCATTACATTTTATAAAAAAGCTAATTAGTTTTTTTACCGCAACTTTATATTAATTTAATTTAAGTCAATTTGAAGTTTGATTCAAGCTTATTAGGCAGCAATTGAGTGGGACTAAGTACAGCTCAGTCTAGAGTGGCTGAAAATCACCTCTCAAATAAAAACTTACTGGTATTTTATCAAACCTAAAGATAATTTTATACTCAAAATATAAGTAAAAACTAATTTTCACTTTTTTTTCAATTTAAATATTTAAAAATAAAAAAATACATATATAAATAAATAAAAAATAACTAGTCAAACTCTCAATGCTTTTATAAATTTTAAATTAAATTGATTATTACTTCAGTTTATTTTATAACCAAATAATTAATTAAAATTTGCTTTATCACTGTTACAATTATTCTTAATCAAATCCAAAGAACTTTTCTGAATTGAATAATAAAAAATAATCAGATACAGTACATTCTTTGCACCTCCTTTTTGTATGATTATCTGAAATTTGTTCAAAGTATAAGCAACTAGAAAAAAGTAATTTGCATGTTGTATCTGTGGGAGGTGTAGGTGGAATCCGCAAGTCTCCTTTCATATTCAAAAACAGGGTTCCTTGTATTCACCCAGTCGACTTTGCTTTTCATTCAAAGTTCACTCACTCAGGTCATCAATGAATTTCTTTTGTCTGACTTCTTTTAATATCAAGTCTCATTCGATATACCAACATCCGCTTCTATAAACATCCCAGACTTAATGTCAACTTCTCCACATGAATTGTTTCAGAAGAATTAAAATGATTTTTTTGTGTCTAGATTTGAAACTATTGCATTCTTGTTTTATAAAGAGTTTACAATATAAAGGAAATCCACCCTTCTTCTTAAGATACTCTTAGCAATTCTAGATCCTTATGATGTTCTTGCTAAAACTTTACCAAAGGGACATTAAATATTTTCAAACTAAAAAACTTTAGATCATCAATATTAATTATCAAATCACAATATCAAATAGTTTTATTTAATAAAACTAGTTTATTTAATTAGTTACATAATTCTGACCAATTATTATATTAGTCCTTATTTCAATATCAGAGAGTGACATTAAACTAATAATTTAGACTGAAATTCAAGTATATTTGTTAAATAGTTTAATTACATTTTGCAAAAGAGATTAATATAAATATTATTATTTTTATGTTTTAGCCCCTGTTGCAGAAGAAGGAACAGATTTACAGGAACAAGAATCTTACCCCGGTAAATATATTTTTTTTATCATTATTACTTACCTTCTTACCTACTTACATTCCAATATTTAATATGGTTTCTTTCATTTGTTTTGTTATTTTTTTAAACTAATTCAAATAGAAGTATAAAACATGTTTATAAATATTTTTAAATATAACTTATCTCGACACTTTTGGTTACATCTACATAAATTGGAAAATAAATGGTTATACATTTACAGCATATTTTTTTACTTTTATTTGCACTGTACTAACTAATTACAGTTAGGGCGTTATGAGTTGTGACATTTGACAGCACGGGAAAATCCGAAAAATTGGGGTGGTGAGCTAATGAGAGGTCAGGATTTTGAATTCTAGAAGGACAGGCCAACTAGGCAAACAAAAATGTCACTGGCCCCACCCCTTCTACAGGCCAAGTGGCTTTATTTTTTTTTCTCATTTAGGTTGGCTAATCTGAGTGTCAAAAGTCACAACTAGTAATGTGCATACTGTACCTCTCTCTGTGGCTCAACAGCCTATAGGAGGGCCTAGGCCTGCCAAATTATTTGCTACTTCAATCTACTAATTTAATAACTGAATTACCAATACCACTTGGTGAAGCCAAACTGTTATACTTTTACAGCAAATAATTACTTTTATTTGCAATGTACAAACTAACTCTGTGACTCAACAGCCCTTAGAGGGCCTAGGCCTGCCTTATTATTTGGAACTATAATCTACTGATTCAGAAACTGAATTACCCCTTTAACCACTTGGTAAAGCCAAATGGTTAAGGGTACCCACAAAAAACCACCTCAAACTAAAGACCAACAACTGACATAGGTGATGGATTCTAATCCCAGAAAGGTGGGACATGTCTCACACAAATGATCACATCAAGTAAATGAGTGAAGTGGCCTCATTTTATGAAAAGAAACTATTTAAAAAAAAAAAAAAGTAATAATTTTATACTATATCTTTATTAAAAACTTGTTAGAGCACTTAACGCCTTTCAACTTGCTAAAACAAGATTTTAATTATTTAATTTATAAAGAAATATAAATTTTAATGCTTTTGTCATTTTATGATTTCAGCTGAAGGATGCTACTACAATTATGAACACTATGAAGAAGGAGATCGGATAGTAACGAATGAACCATGTTTGAATTGTACCTGTCATAATCACATGCTAATGTGTTACCTGAGGGTTTGTCCATTTACTAAGGCTATTGGTCAAGACTGTACAGTGGAAAAGAAGCCAGACCAGTGTTGCCCTGTTATCACCTGCCCAGAGGGTAAATTTTATTATTCATTAATAACTAAAAAGTAAAAAAGTTTTTTTTGTGTGTTATTTTTAATTTTTTTTTTTATTAGAAAACAAATTATTCTTAAACAAAAATTATTGGGAAAAAATTATAACTTATTTTCTTTTCCAATATATACATACATGGGAAACAAAAAGATGATTTTTAATGATTTGCGTATAACTTACTCACTAAAACTAAAACTAATAAAACAAAAAATTGTTATCAAAAAGTAAGAAGTAAACATTCTAATAATTTATGGAAGGGAGAAGTTCTATACATTAAAGTGGTAGTACTCATACTCCTGGATTTATATAAAAAAATATATATACAGCACTATAATAAATTTGATATTAAATAGTTCAATGAAAAAGAATATATTAATAATTATTTAAGGAAATAAAAATAAACGAAGGGGGTAAAAGACAAACAAAAAAAATATTTCAGCTCCTTGATTAAATTTCTAAAATATACATGCATATTCTTGAAAGATGATCTATAGTATGATAGACTTTTTTACTGGTCTTATATTACTTTGCTTTGTAAGTTTCATCGCACACCTATTACCCCGATTTTGAACCACTTCCCGTCATTCAATCTTCCCCAAATTGTGCACATAGAAATAACTAAGGTGAAGAATACAGAAACCAAAAAAATTATAATAAAAAAACAAAATGGCGTCATATTTCTTTGCTTTTTAAGTTTCATCGCACACCTATTACCCCAATTTTGAAC
>KZ651066.1:957817-986958 GCA_001010745.2 Gerris buenoi
AAAAAAAAAAAAAAAAAAAAAAAAAAAAAAAAAAAAAAAAAAAAAAAAAAAAAATTGAACATAGGACCAGTTTTAAAAAATGAAATTTTTATATTAATTATTTTATAATGATATCTGACCAAACCAAAGTTTTATTGAAATTGCCTAAAATAAGTTTACCTTAAAATAATACATATTGTTAATTAAATAAAAAATGGTATAATCTACATAGTTAAATTGTGTATTAATATTATGTATAATTGTTTTAGTCCCTGTACAGCTGTTGACCAGTTCTACAACTCAAAAACCAACGACAATATCCACAGCTGTTGGAAGGCCAGATAACTATGGCTGCACTCTCAGTGATAACACATTCTATCCAGATGGAGCACAGGTAATTATTATTTTTTAAAATATAATGCATCTTTATCATCTAAATTGCCTGTGAAGGAGGATGTGTGAGAAAAAGGATAAAACATCTTCTCAGTAGGTGTCCAGCATTAAATCATCTAAGGTGGAAAATCTTTGGCACAGCCATTTTACCTACTAAAGAACTAAGGTTAATTCCCCTAAGCAATGTAATTGCTTTCTGTGGTCTGTCAGTCTACTAAGTAGGTAGAATACTTTAAGTACAGGTTAATTAAACTGGGTTTGCACCTTAAACCCACCTTGGATTAGAGTGTTGGTACAAGAGGGCTTACTGCTTTGTACTTTACCTCTTAATACCCGGGGGGTATTATCTAATTTTATTAATTTAAATTAAGTGTCCCAATTAATAATTATTATTTTCTTAAATAAGTATAAAATTAATAAATGATCCTATCTCATTCCTACAAGCATATAATAGACAATATAGTAATCTTCAATCAGTGACAGCTCAGATTTGACAACCAATATAAAGCAACCAAATAAAGCCACTAAGCTTGTAGGAGGCACTCCAAGTTACATTATTGTTTCCCTAGTTGGCCCTACTTGCTAGACATCAAAATCTCATACTTTGCTTAGCTCCCCTCCCTCAGTTTTCGTATAAACTTAAAAGTCATACTAATAAAATAAACGTAAGAAGTTCTTAGGATACCTATGTTTTTTAAAACTTTAATTTTATCTGATTAGAGCATCTCCAGGGGAGTAAATGACCAAGTAATAAGAATGCTTTGTGATTTAAAGAGAAGTTAAATTACAATGATGTATCTAAACAATCAATGTAAAGACATCTTATGTTAAAGTAATATTTTTTTAAACAAAAACATGTATAATTTAAAAAGTTAATTTTTTAATATTAATGAATACCCTTCAATAAATAAACTTATTGTATTTCCTATTTAGGTACCTTCGGATCCAAGGAAACCATGTGAGCTTTGTTATTGCATACGGAATCGAACCGCTTGTGTCATGCAGGAGTGTACTCTTCAAGTAGAAGGATGCCAACCAGTCTACCAACAAGGAGTTTGCTGCCCTGTCAGATACGATTGTGGTAGGGTTCTTGATATAAACATTAATTTTTCTGCTCGCTAATAATGTTGATTAGTAAAATAGGGGGGAAACATAGAATTTCTATCTCATATATTAATCCTAAAATTTTATTTTATCTATTTAGATTACGACAGTGTTACAACACCTGGTACGACTGTAGGATTAGTAACTACACCTGGTGGTCCTTCTCAGTGTCTACATGATGGTGTAGTGTATAACGACGGAGAAATGGTTGAATTTAAAGGTAAATCACCATGTGAACACTGCTACTGTATGAGAGGGGATGTTGTCTGCGCAGTACAAGAATGTGGAACTCCTTTACAGGCACCTGACTGTGTTCCACTACCTCCACCTCCTGGACATTGCTGCCCTGACACATTCCAATGCGGTAATTCTCGATGATTCTTTTAACAGTATAACTTAAAACTTAATTCCTATTATAAATTTTACTTATTCTAATATTATTTTTAAATTAAATAATTAATACTTTTATTATTTTAAATTATTTATCCAGATGGTCAATGAGTGTTTTAATTTATATATATTTTACAGCTAACGGCACAGTACCACTGGAGTCCCTTTTAGGAAAACCAGAATCCCAGGAGGATTCTCATTCATCTGAAATTCATTCAGAAGAGACGGGACATTCTGATGAGCCGGTAAATGATAATGCTGCTGAAGGAAGTGAATCTTCAGAAGAACAGAAGAAACCACAAGGAGAAGATTCAGTAAATGATAGCACTTCTTCAGGCCAAGAATCTCAGAACAAGGGCGAGGACACTGGCAGTGAGGATACTCATACAATTGAACCTTCTGATAAAAAACCAACAGAAAAGCCACTAACAGTTACACCACCACAAGAAGTTGATCAAGAAAATCAAGTATTGCATGATGCAGGTGAAATAGAAAGCCACCCTGATTCAACATCTGATTTGATAACTGAGCAAGATGACCAGAATAAACCTGAGCTTACTGTAAATACCCCAGAAGAAGAACATAACATAATCTATGGTGATAGCGATTCAAAACCAGTTGGAGACATTAACTCAGAAAGTTTGGTTAATGAAAAACCTGAAAACACAGAGACTAATGAGAAACCTGAATTGCAAACACCAATTGAGGAAAGCAAAGTTGATGTAACAAAACCTGAGGTAGAGACTAACTCAAATGATGGAGACAAAAATGAAGAAGGAACTCAGAGTATTTTGAATGAGACTAGCAATGACAGTAATGATTTGCCAAACAGTTCTGATAACACTCACAATGAAGACGATTCAAGCTCATCACATGGTGATGAAAGCAAGGTACCAGAACATAATACAGTAGTAGATAGCCTAAATCTTGGAGAGGGACAAGAAAATGTAAACCACGATGTTCCAAATGAAACAGTGGAAGATAATTATTTAAACACATCTGGTCTCCCAGCAGAGTCTAATCACTCTGATAGTGAAGAAACTATGGTCACAGGTGATGATGCTGAAGGTCACAAGCAAACAACAGGCTTGGAAGGAGAGGAAAAGGAACAACAAGAAGGGGAACATAAAGACACCAGTAGTACTGAAATTCCTCATTCCTATGATACCGCTCACTCAACTGATGGAAGCGATATTCATCTATCTAGTAGTACTGACAGTAACTCATTCCACGAAGCTAACGAGAATGTGCAAGAAATACCTAACTTTGATCATGAATCAACGCCTGAAAGTGATTCTGAAAAAAATAGAATTCATGGAGTTACTCCAGAAACATACACTGAAGTATCTGTAGAAACAGTTGAGGTGCACACATCAACTCCTGAAATCAATCACCCACAGATCACCACTCAAGCTAGCCAGATTAATGACTCTCCAGTATCAACAGAAGGACCTGCTGTTGTTCAAAATGATGATCAGGGTCACATTGCAAATAATGAAAAGCCTGATGACCAACATGAAGTTACTACAATTACCACAAACAATGCATCAGATGAACATGATGTAACAACTATGCTTGACACTGGTAACATCCCAAGGATTCCTGGTGAAGGAAACTGCATCATTGACGGACAAACTTACAAACACAACAGTGACGTTCACACGAGTAATGCTTGTCAAGTATCCTGCAAGTGCCTTAACTCTATTGTTCACTGCAAACTTGTAGAATGTCCTCCTGCCCCTACACAATACGCAAACTGCATGCCTCTTCAAGATCCTGATTCTTGCTGTCCTTCATATACTTGTGGTGAGTTTAAATTAAAATACGTATTCTGCCAATCCACTTTAAGAAACAATGTGGACCAATACACGTTTATTGAGCAAGTAGAATTACTCAACGAACCAAATTATTAACTGTATTTTTGCTTACATTATGATTAATTATGGGTAAAAAGAATTATTATATTCTGATGTGAAAAAATAACAATATAAAATTCTAGCCAACATTAAAAAAGCAAAGATTAACCAACAGTTTCAATTAATTAGGTATAATGAAAAAGATTTCTTAGAAATCATTTATGATTAATTTATAACTGTAGCTAAAACTTATCAATTTTTTTTTTTGTTCTTATAGATGATAATCCTTCACTTCCTCTGGAATCACATAGTCAAGTTTCTACTGAATATCCAGAGGGTACTGATCAAGAAGAATCTAATCAACATGCACAAGATGGATCTCATAGCTCATCCGATCATGAAGTGCCCTCTCACGATCAAGCCCATTCAAGTCCAGAGGGGTCTGAATCACCATCAGAAGAAGACAAAAAGCCTGATATAGTATTGGAAATCAATGAGGAAACTGGTTCTGATGATTTAAATAATGTACCAAATAGTGATGCCGCAATCGTAAATGGTGTAGGAACTGAGCAAAATCCATCAAAGGGTGAACAGGAGAGTTTAAATGTTGACAACACAATAACAAATGCTCCTCTGAATCCTTCAAATGCTGGGACAGCTGGAACACAAGTCAGTGGCGACCCAGCTGAAAATGCAGTAGAGTCTGAAACACTAAACGAAAGCAAAGATGACTCTAACAACCAAGTAGAAGGAACTCACTCGTCAGATTCAGGTACCGATCAGTCTCAAGAACCTAATCAAGAAGTAGTGACTAGTCAAGATTCTGTTTTGCCAGAGGACAACCCAGAATCACCACAGCAAAATGGTGAAGGAGGATTGGAAAGTCAACAGATTTTCGAAGATGGAAGCAGCACTACACATAGTGATATTAAGCCTGAATCAGTAGAAGATGATCAAAACATTGGAAAAGTAACAGTAGAACATGATGATTCAAAACCTGCATCCTTGAACGAAAATGGAGAACCTGATGAAAATGGCTCAGACTCTGTCAGCCACTTACCAGCTTCTACTACTGCTCCATCTCAATCTGATATTTCAGATAATTCAAACGAAAAACACCCTGAACATGAATCTGTTTCAAATGTTAATGAGCCTGTAGATCAACAAGAAGGTATAAGCACACCAACAAATGATCAAACAAGCTTACACAAAGACGAAAGCCCAGAAGTAAGTGAGGATGGTCATTCACCTGACCATTTAGTTTTGAACCAGATCTCGAATAATGAAGTGATACATCAAGCCCTCCCAGGATCAGATATCTCAGAGCATTCACCTGAGTCTCCTACCAATATTGAAGAAGAGTCAGAAGCAGAAAACAAGCCAACAGAATCGAATAATGAATCTTCTATTACTCCAGAAGGAGCTCACGACAATGCAGATTCCAGTGAAGTACATGATTCAACTTTACAAGAGAGTGACAATGAACCAGGGCAACAAAATGAAAGTTCTGAAAAAGAGAGCACCTCACAGAATGAAAATGTAAATGAATCATCAGATGACCACCCTCAAAATGAAAAGGAACACAATTACAATGAATCAAACGAAATACACCACGACCATGATGCTCATCAAGATAGTCCAGCAACAAGTCATCAACCAGAAGAACACCTCAATACTGGTTCTATCGATAAAACAGAAACAGATGCTGTCCCCCCAGCAGGTAATCAAGAAGAACCTTCAACATTAGACGTTACAAATATTAACATGGCAGATAAAAATTACGATAATCCTGCAACAGAAGAACACCAAGCTGAAATATTAGACCATGAAGTCGACGACAATTCAGTTCACAATGAAGTAGGGTCAGAAGTACCAGCTCTGCCTGAATCAAATGAAAGCAGTGATTCTCAAACGCAAGAACACGACTCTTCTGAACCAAATTCAGAAAGCGAAAGCAACGAAGCAGTTGAAAATGATAATAATGACAAGCCGCATGCTGACTCTGAAGCATCTGATAACGAAACTGTGGAACCAAGTTCTCAATCTAGTCATCCAGAAAATTCTCATGATGCTCAATCTGATTCTACTCCAACAGAACAAGAAAATAATGTTGACTCTATTCCTGGGGATTCTGAGCAAGACAATACCCATGAAGCAGAAAGCAATGCGGCAGAATCAACAAATGAAATGGACAAACCAGAACATGATTCACATTTAAAACCTCAGGAAAACATAATTACAATTGAGGACGGTGTCGGAGGTATAGTTCAACATGAAACCCCAAATGAAATCGAACCTATATTTGTTGGAGAGCACTCACTTCCTGGTGTGGAACATGAATCGGCTGGAAATCCAGAAGATACTGAGGCACACCATACAGAACCAGCTTTAGAAGAAACAAATGGACATAATCAGGACGGCTCTTCTTTAACAGAAACGGCCCCTGCAACACAGAATACCTCTGAAGACCATCAAGCAGGATCTGCTGATTCAAGTGCTGAAGGTGCACACGAAGCACAACCAACAGGGGTAGAAGATGGCAACAACGAAGCCACGTCATCAGAGGTCGAGGAATCTCATGAGGGCTCTACGATTAGCGACGACACAGAACCAAAAATTTCACCAGAAGAAGAATTAATACATCACGTTGAAAATGAGCCTAATTCTGGAGATTCAGATAAGAATACAGTTCCTTCTTCTACTGAAAGTGAAGATCACCATGAAATTGAGTCAAACGAAATCGTTGAAGGATCACATGATTTACCAGTTTCATCAGAAATAGAAAGTGGTCATGATACTAGTGGAGATGGAGAAACCAATCAAAATACACCCACTTCTAGTGAAGGCCACAGCACTGAATCTTCTGAGGAAACTGAACAACACCATCAAATAGGTCAGGCAGTTAGTGAAGATAATTTAAATCAAGGCACACCTGCCCCAATTTACAATGAAGAAGCTCAACATGATCTGTCTTCTGCCGAAGTCGAAGATCACCATGAGGAAAACCCTGTTTCTACTGTAGAAGAACAAGGAATTACAGCATCTAATGAACATAGTGATGGTCATCAAGAAGTTTCATCTTCTTCAGTCCCAGAAGAAGGAAGTCACGAATCAGTTTCATCTGAAGTTGATGTAGGAGTACATGATACATCTTCGTCGTCGGAGATCGATGAAGATCAAAATCACACTTCCACATCAACGGAAGCAGAAAGTAATGATATAACTGCTTCCCAGGAAGACAAGCAAGATGAACACGTAGCCACCGGTGAAGGACATCATCACGATTCCCCTGCTTCCCAGGAAGACAGTGAAGAACAAAATGAAACTTCTGGAGAGGAGCATCATGATATTCCTACTTCCCAGGAAACAAATGTAGAAGGACACCACGACGCACCTCCTCAGGAAGTTAACGAAGATGAAGTTGTACATTCAGAGGAAGAACATCATGATACTCTTGTACCTCAAGAAGCTAGTGAAGGAGGCCATAACGACATACCTACTTCTCAAGAAAATAGTGAAAGCGGAAATGAACCATCTGAAGAAGAACACCACAGTGCTTCCCAGGAAGTAAGTGAAGACGAGCATACACCCTCTGGAGAAGAAATTCACGATACTCCTACTTCCCAAGAAGTTATTGAAACGGATAATGAACCATCTGAAGAACACCACAATATACCAGATTCCCAGGAAGTTAGTGAAGACGAGCATGTACCTTCTGGAGAACAAAATAACGAAACTCCTGCTTCCCAAGAAGTTAGTGAAGGTGACCACGAACCATCATCTGAAGAACACCACAATACAGCTGCTTCCGAGGAAGTTAGTGGAAACGAGCATGAACCTTCTGGAGAACAAAATAGCGACACTCCTGCTTCCCAGGAAGTTAATGAAGGGGACCACGAACCATCTGAAGGAGATCACCACGATATACCTGCTTCCCAGGAAACGAGTGAAAGTGGCCACGATCCATCTGAAGATCACCACGATACACCTTCTGTCCAGGAAGTTAGTGAAGGTGACCACGATCCATCTGAAGATCACCACGATACACCTTCTGTCCAGGAAGTTAGTGAAGGTGACCACGATCCATCTGAAGGAGAACACCATGACAAACCTGCTTCCCAGGAAACAAATGAAAGTGCCCACGATCCATCTGAAGATCACCACGATACACCTGCAACCCAGGAAGTTAGTGAAGGTGACCACGAACCTTCTGAAGAAGAAAACCACGACGCATCCACTTCCGATGAAACTAGTGACGGACACCTTCCTTCTGGAGAACATTCTGATATTCCAGCATCCCAGGAACTTAGTGAAGTCGAAAATGAATCTATTGGAGAAGAACATCACGATAATCCAGCATTACAGGAAAACAGTGAAGGTGGAAATTTACCATCTGGAGAGATTCAACACGAACAAAATATTCCTTTAGAAGAATTAGGCAAAGAACCTTCATCTGCAGAAAGTGGTACTCAACAAGTCATCCCTGATTCGTCAGCAGAACATCATGCTATACCTACTTTAAATGAACACCACGAAATCAGTGCCACTGAGCCTTTAGAATCCCCAGAAAGCAATGAAGATCCTCATTCTCCAGAGGATCTAAGCCACCACGAAATTTCTAACACAGATAACGAAGAGAATGAGCAAGTAAATCACGATGCCAGCATGCCAGCAAGCAGTGATAGTGATTCACATATACCTGAACATGCAATAGAAAATGGTGAAAGCGTTATTCCAGTTGATGAAATTTCCCACCACGAGGACAATGTAAAACCTGATCTAACAATTGCCGATCACCACTTTGAAGAAAATGAACACATTCCAGAACAAAGTTCATCTGAGGGCACTGAACACCAAACTACACCTAGTGACAATGAAACTATCAATTCTTCTCAGGATACTGTTGAGCACGAAGAAGGAAGCAGCTATTCTGATGCTACAAGTGAACATCAACAAGGGGCAGGAGAACCGAGTGTCGATATTTCACCTCCAGAACAAAGCAGTTCCCAAGAAATACCATCTCATCCAGAAGTTGTACAAGAAATTGAAAGTGACACACTTCCTGTGACTTCAGGATCAGAAGGAAATGAAGCCAGTAACATTCAACAAGGAAACAAGCAACAGGAAAGCACAAACAATGAAGAATCTACCAAACCCCTTGAAGACAATCATGTGCCGATTAACGAGCCGAGTGAACCCTTAAATGCCGAAGTGGAAGCAGGTACTGAAGAACAAAAGAAAGATCAACAAACTGGTTTAGATGCTTCAGAGTCAGAAAACAGTTCTCTAGATCAAACATCAACTGAAAATCCACAAAGTCATATAGTAGGTCATGAAAATCTGCCCAGCAATCAAGAAGATGGGACAAATCAAGAAAGTTCTAACCACAAACCAGGACACGATGATAATTCAGAAGCGGCCTTTCCTGCTGAAGAGCACGGAGGTCCAACAGCTGGCTTTACTGATAGCGATGCTGTTATTAATGCTGTCTATGCTGTTGTTCACCAACAAGAAGAATCTAATGATGTAGGGGATACTAAAAAACCTTCTCTTGATCAAGACGTAGATATTACAAACAGTGGAGTCACTGACCATGAAATACCTTCAATTAGCCAAGAAAGTGATGCATCTGGTGGACACGAGAGGCCTGATTTGACCCATGATATTACCGTGGAAGAGCATGATGATAGCCACACCCCCCAAGAGCACCACGGTAGCGATTATGATGAATCTTTACCACAGGAGCATAATCCATCAATTCAGCATTCACCAGTTGGAAGTGAGCATGAAGAAGTTCCTATTTCTCAAACTGGACAAGAATCTCCAGATCAGCCTACTGGCACAGAAGATGTACAGTCAATTATTAATGAAGATTCTCCAGAAATCCCACAAGGCATATTAGCAGTTGATGAACATTCTGAAGGAGAAGCAGAACATCCACCTGCGGAGGAAACCGGTACCATACCTGTAGATCATAAGGATTCAGACCACTCTGAAGAAGTTACTGTTCCACAGGAAGGCTCAAGTCCTGTTAATTTACCAGAATCATCTGATCACCCTGTTCACCACACTCCTGAATCCATTCCTATGTCTGGAGATGAAGAGAAACCTAGTAGTTCCTCTAACCAAGCTGAATCATCAACAGAAAACACGTTCACCACAGCAATGCATGAAATATTTGGATCTACCAATATTGTCACTCCAGAACAACACCAGGTTCAAGATAATGAATTCTTCCTACCAGGAGGGCCTCTTTTCCCTCACTGGTCACAGAAGCCTGTTGAAAAAGTAACTACTTCAAAACCTCAAACTGTTCCTCACATACCAGAAGACAGTCAATATCCTTTAGAACCAGAACAAGATTATGAAGAAGAAGACTCTAATTATAGTCCTGGAACATGTCGATATGGAGGAAAAGTTTACTTATCAGCTCAACAAATACCCAGAGATGATCCTTGTGATTTCTGTTTCTGTTTCCGAAGTGATATTATATGCTTACAACAAAGCTGTCCACCACCAATCCAACACTGCTATCAAGAAAACATTCCTGGATTCTGCTGCCCACGATATGAGTGTCATGTATCAATGGCTACTATGGTCAATGTAACAACAACTACAACAACAACCACCACCACCCTGCCACCTCACTTCTTGGCACATGCATATAAGGGACATGCTAAAAAAACAGGTTGCCAAGTGAAAGGTGTTGCTTACAGAGTTGGAGAAAGAATACCTTCAACATCAGGACCTTGCCTTGAGTGCAGGTAAACCCTTTTTTTCTTTTTTTTTTAATATATATATATATACAGTAGCGTCGATTATCCGAACTAACGTTTTTTGGGGTAGTTCAGATAATAAAAATTCACTAAAAAATTTTTAAAAAATGAAAGAGAAAATGTTACAATAATCAACCACATTTCTGCAAAAAGCATCTTTGTTTTATTTATCTAGTACATAGTAAAAAAAAAAAATTGAAGTCGTATCTCCTATGATTAATTTGGCATAAATAAAGTTGTACTTTTGTGTGCTTAATTTGTTTACTTTATTTACTTAATTTTTCACCATGAATCTCGATTTGCCGAATCCCATGTCACCGTAAAGCTTCATGTTTAATTCCACTGCTTTTTCACACAAAATGGGTCCAGATATGGGCTGTCCTGAGGCCCGTTTTTGCAAAAACTAAATAAAACAGCATCTTCCAACAATTCAGATTTCTTTTTATTTTATAGTTTTACAATATAAACTGCCCTCCTCATTGTCAAGATTGAGTGCATACATAGTATTTAAGTCAGAATTATGTTTTGTTCCCGTATTCGTTGATTTACTAACATCGAACTTGATAGCTAATATCAAGTGATGAAGTTGATAGCAATTTTAATGAAAGCACTACTCGTTTCCTTTTTGTCGACATGTAAGTTTTACTTAAAATATCTAACCACTAATTGGTTTGAAACTGAGAGCATTGACATAACCGACCAACAGAATGGAAAGGTATTAAGGGGGAAAATGCTGCAAATGATTCCACGAATTACATAGACAAACAAAATTTAGTTCATATTAAACAGGTGTTAATGTTTACCCCGTCAAAATGAATTCATCGAAATCTGGTATCCCTTTATACAGCTAACGCCGCTCTTTCTAGGGATTAATTAGTGATATATTTTTTTCCCCCTATGATGCCAGTTCAGATAACTGACGTTCGGATAAATCGACGCTCTACTGTAATATATTTATAAATTTATTTTAACTGTAGAGGCAATCATATTTAAATTTTTTGAGATTGAATTTAGAAGCTTTTTTCCTACCCCTTTGATCTGCTTAGGGAGAAATAGCTTTCTTTGACCCACTGAGAAAAATAGCATCGATATCAATATCATCCTCAAAGAGAGCTGCAATAGAATAAATAAATAAAAACCTATAAGAAAATATTTGTGGGATAAAATATTATAAGATATATTATAAAATCTATATTAAATATTATAAGATCTTTTTTGAAGCATGCATGCAAACAAGGTATTAGGAAATTGTTTGAGATAGATGTTAAACAAGATTTTAAAAAATGTCATTTTACTTGTGTTTATAGGTGTGGAGCTGATGGCCAGATGAAATGTGATCCAACTGTTTGCAACCCACAAGAAACATTATTAAGACAGGTCATGGATGCAGCTGTAATCAGCAGGAGGAGAAGACACATCATGACCACTCCTTACTTCACTGCAAGGCGACTAAGGTGAAAAAAACAAGAAAAATCCGGAACTCATTGGTACGGTGCCATCAAATCGGAAATCAGCTCAACTCTTGACTGAGCACACGTGTGATCTTTAACAGAATAATTTAAAAATCGCAACGTGAGTTTGTGAAAAGTTATTGAAATTATGAAACACGACTGGTATTTTATACTAACAATTTTTTACAATGTTAGATTTTTACTACTAGGGGTCGCAGCAAATAAAAGACTTTTTTTTATAAGATAAATATATAAATATACATTATATAAGGCCTCTTTGAAATTGACTAGATTTTTTTTTTTTTCTTTATTTTTTTTNCATATAAAGAAATGCAGATTAATCCAATTTATTACATTCTTATATTCATTGAGTTTATCACAGCTTCAAATTGTGTCTTATTGATAATTTCATTATAAAGCAGTATGTTATTTACTTTTTTAATGAATCAATGTTATAATTCGCCATAATTTATTATTTTTTTGGCCTGAATAGTTTGATTAGTAGAAGTTTGCCAAACGTTATTTAATTATTTTAAGGGATCAATTAAAGCAATTTTCTACTACTCGAACATTTAGGCCATAACAACATTGAACAAAGCTGTAAACATTAGGTCTACATTTTATAAGTAGTTTTAAGTTATTTATAAATACATTATATAAATATATAAATAAATACCTTATTTAAATGTAAATTTTTTTTAGTGAACTGAGTGATTTTTCTTTTTTTTTCTTTTGACTTTCTTTTGTTTATTTTATTTAATTTTTTATACATATATATTTTTTGTGATCGAAATATTCATAGTTTGTGTTAAAAACGATGTACTTAATCCTTTTTTGTAAATCCGTGCGTGAAAAAAATTAGAATCCCATAAATTTAATATATTAATTACTGGACAATTTGAATAAGCATAATATGAAAAAATCCTTTTTTATAATGATACCATTTTTGTATAAACTTTTTTACATTGAAATACATTGTCTTTGAATACATATTTGTACTTTTTCATTATTAAATCCTCTTATTCTGATTTCATCTTCATAAAATGAACTACTTAATTGATTGTTCAACGTTCAGTGGGATGTTTTTTAATGGGCAAGCTGAAGCCCGGATCTGTAACTGCTTTATTTGATGCTATAGGAAAGCCACACAGAGAAGTGGCAAAAATGCAAACAATCAGAGCTTGACACATAAGGGTAGTTAAAAATAGAGGAATTTTTTGCAGTTGTATTTGTTGTTTACCAAGGGGTAAACTTACTAATAACTAGTCTGAAACTATGGACCAAGGTCCAATCACCAACATATTATCTGGTGAAGATTTGAATCCTAAAGAGGTGTCATGTTTTACTAATGATTGCATTAATCAGTCATGTAAAGAAACTTAAAGTAAACAAGCTCTTGTGCAAACAATAGCTAATAAATAAGTGAACCAGTAGTGAAACAAAAGTAACAAGTAAACAAGCAAATGATAAAATAAAGTACCAATGATTCCAAAATTGCACCCTTTGTAATAGTTCAGCGTGTAGTATAGACTCATTTAGGGGCAACGTTTCAGCTTGACGTGCCATTTTCAAACCTAGAAATAAAACTTTTTTAAAAGAGAGTCATAATACATTGCTTTCAGAAATTAAAAATATTAATAAAATTTAGTGGGGATCGTTATGGTAGTGAATAATAAAAGTGAAAATGGTATGTTGAGCCGAAACGTTACCACCTAAATGAGAGGTTTTGTATTACCCTTAAGGATCCACACTATACGCTGGGATAAAGAACCAAGTTCAAATGCTAACTAATGATCAAGTCAACAAAATAACAACTAATCAAAGAAACAAGGCAAGTTAACAAAATAACGATTAACTGTTACAAGTAAATAAGGAAACTAATAAATATGTCAATGAGCTAACATAAAACAAAGTAATATGTTAACATGTTAAGTAATATAGAAGCTAACAAGAAAATAATAAGATAGGAACAACTACTTATAGGTTAATATATGTTCTATACCAGTGGTTTTTAACCGGGGGGGCCTCAAAAGGTATTTAGGTACTATATTTATTATATTTAGAGATTTTAAGGGGGCCATGGTTACCAAAAGGTTAAGAACCACTGTTCTATACCATATACACATGGCTAAATTGGTATTTATTTCTTTACAAGCTTTGTTTGGCATTTTGACGACAAGAATTGTGTATACACATGAAGTACAAGCCTACAATTCTTGCCTATCTGATGGTCTCAAAATTTTGGCAGACACATACATCAATCTCAGCAAAGGGTATCAGAAAGCAACTGTCAAGAGAAAAGTCTAACAGTTAATGTCAATAAACCAAAAATAATTATTTTTCACTCCTCCGGTTAGGTGCCCCTAGACTTCACAAACGATTGGAACTCTGCACTCATAAAGGCTGGAGCATTGTCGCTCACAATCTCGTAAGGGTTTCCGAAACGAGCAAAAGCTTCTTTAAGAAAAGAAATCGTTGATTTTGAGCCTGGATGTTTAGTAAAATAACATTCAATCCATTTTGAATAGGAATCATACATGACAAAAATATAGGTGTTAAATATCGGACCCCCATGGTCAATGTGAATCCTGTACCAAGGTGATGGAGTTCGTGGCCAGGGTAAAAGTGCTGATTGGTTTGGCATTGATTGGTTGATCTTACAAGCTTCACACTGCTTCGTGATCTCCTCAATGTCATTGTCAAGTTTTGGCCACCAAAAGTAGGAACGAGCTAAACTCTTCATTTTAACGGTTCCTTGGTGACCTGCATGAAGCTCACTAAGTAAAGATGGACGGAACTTCTGAGGAATCACGGTTCGATATCCCCAAAGAATGATGCCTTGCTCTGCGCTTAATTAGTGTTGGCGACTAAAATACTGTTGGAGATCAGGTGACGCATTTACTTCTGGCCAACCGTTAGCAACGTATGTCAATATTCTTGCTAAGATAGGGTCTTGGCGGGTTTCATTACTGATCATTTTCCAATCGATAAGCACCTCACTTTAAAGACATCTCAAATATGAAGATAGAACCGATTCAATTGGTTTCTCTTCAGATTGGATACTTCTTGAAAAAAAATCTACTTGATTATATTCGGACTTGACAAAAATAATGAAATAATCATAGGCTGACAAAGTATGTGCCCATCTTTGCAATCTATTGGCAGCGATCACTGGAATTCCTTTTTTGTCACCAAATATTGCCAATAGAGGCTTGTGATCACTAACTATGGTGAAACGTTGGCCAAACAAATAATCGTTTTTGAATTGTGGCACGCTCAATCTATGGAATTCACTATATTCCACTTCTTGATTCCTTCCAAGTTGGATTCTTAAAAAAAAAAAAAAAAAAAAAAAAAAAAAAAAAAAAAAAAAAAAAAAAAAAAAAAAAATAGCCTCAAAAAGTACTGTAATCTGGTAGACTATCTACCTCTTATAATTTATTTAAATGCACTCTTAGCTGGCTCCAAAAAGTTTTGAATAAGGAGGAGGAAAGACTCCCCAAAAAAACTTTAATAGACTGCTTCAGATAGATAGAACCTCTAATAGTAAGAGACTCAACAGGGTCACAAGCATAAAAACAGTCTTTAATGGCTAAGGCCTCTCTGAAGTTTGGGAGTCACAGGATCTATACTTCAACAAAAAATGCAACAACATAGTCAAAAGTAATGAGGTACAGCTAAGAAACAATGACAGAGAACTTGAAAAAAAAAAAAAAACACGAGATATAATCCTTACCATTCACACCTACAAATAACCAAAGGCCTCTTAATATTATTAACTTCTGAACCCGCCAATCAAAATCAAGAGCACAATAGCTCAACTCCGCACTTCAGGGCAAGTGTACACCAGATTTATTTTTAGTAGATTCCTTCACAAAATAGATCCATTCTCACTCATAACATTTATTATTATTTATTTTTATCATTTTATTATTACCATTTGTAACTTAAAGACATGAAGATGTCCCAGATAGGATGAATTATCACCAAATAGCCTTAGTTTTTTTTTTCTACCCCACCTAGCTAGGTCATTGCTATTGACTGGACTGTCGAATGTACACTAACAATCAAAATATATTGATGAGCCTCCTACACAAAATACTTTTACAAGGAGAGCCACTTTACTCATCTCAACGATGAGATTGTAGATTCCTAACCTCTCTGGACGATTCAAACTACACATCATGAATAGTAAATTGTATTTTATGAATAACCTACATACCTGATTAAAACATAGAGTTGATAAATTAAAGCCAATCGAAAAATTTAGAAGGTATATAAAAGGATAATTCTATTCACGAAGATAATATTTTTACTTTATATTAGTGGGATAAATTATATTTTAACTAACAAACAATAGAGAAAATTAAAATAATTAGAGAACTACTAATATAATGAGAAGTTTGAATTGAAAGTCAGACTAAATGAAAAAAAAAAAAAAAAAAAAAAAAAAGGATAAACAGTTCAACCATAACTACCCTACACTGGTTGTGTCACCAATTAATAACTCTTTCACTAATAATATTAATATCTAAATAAAGATTTGCTTTACCTACTAAAAATCCTTGTTAATATATGCTTTACAATGAATTAACTTTCACAATAATTGTACTGTAATACATCCAATAGTATTATTATGTGAAATAAAGTTAAGATTTCATGTAAAAAAAATAAATAAATAAGACTTGGCATAACCTAGTGGTAAGCACAACTTGCATGAAATCAAGTTGAAACTCTGACAAATTAGGAGATAACAAGAATTCCAGAGAGGAGAGGACATATTTTCTACTGCTGATGACATTAAATATTTGCATAAAGAGACCAAGCCCTATCCTGCATTAACCTAATGTGTTTACCTGAATGTAAAAGTAGCAGAGTAAGAAAAGAAAAATCTAATAACTTATTTTGAAGTGAAACTTCTTTGGTGGCAGTAGAGTGAATTTTTTCTTATAGTGAAATCGTGTAACGAAGTTTGCGATTCGAGACTCGTCCAAGTGTAACATTTTTACAGATTAATTATATTATATCTATTTAAAGACCAGCAAATCAAAACAAACATTTATTTTTATTGGAATAAATGTGGATGCCTTAGCGTAGCAATAATTTTTTTTTTTTTTCAATTAAATTTCCTATTTCCCATAACTATTTATTAATTTCCTGAAATAATAAATTCGTAAAAAAAATGAAAGAGAGCAATGCATTCTAGAACTTAAGTTTCACTTCTAATGCGTGAGAGCCTCACTCATATTTTTTTTTTTTTTTTTTTTTTTAAGTGAAACTTCTTTGGTGGGGTAGAGTGAATTTTTTCATATAGTGACATCGTGTAAGGAAGTTTGCAATTCGAGACTTGTCCAAGTGTAACATTTTTATAGATTAATTGTATTATATCTATTTAAAGACCAGCAAAACAATCAAAACAAAAATTTATTTTTATTGGAATAAATGTGGTTGCCGCGCAACAATCTTTATTTTTTTCAATTAAATTTCCCATAACCATTTCTTAATCCTGAAATAATAAATTTGTAAAAAAATGAAAGAGAGCAATGCATTCTAAGTTTCACTTCTAATGCGTGAGAGCCTCACACATTTTATTTATTTTTTTTATTTTTTTAATAGGGTGAGCTAAAAGAAATCTTTTTGACAGACACCCTATAGAGAAGCTTCTCAATGGGTGGTGTGGGGTTGGTCCACCAGCCCACTAAAAGAGACTGTACTCTATTCCTAGGCAGCACAGTACCTGGTACCTTCTGTTGTGGCCCAAGGGCAACATCCCTTTTTTTAGGTTTTCTTAACCTGTCCTAGCTTTCTTGTAGTTCAATGTGGTTTTGGATTGTATTTTATTGGATTGTAGTTTATGTGTTCTAATTGCTCCTCAGCTATCCTCTTCTGCTGTATTACTTTCTACATGGAGGCCACACATGTCCAACTGACCTCCACTAACTTAGAGGCTTAAAATAAAATACAATCAATTGATTAATTTTACATTTAAGAAGAAATTAATTACACTATTGTAAATTGTATAGTAACCACACTACCTAAGGATGTATTTAAGATAACTGTAATACTTTCAAAAAAAAATGTCTAGATGTTTGTAATATGATTGTCTCAATTGATGTAGAAGGTACTATTAACACGTATGACAAAACAATATTGTACACAACCACAGAATTTGTGTGTCTAATCAGACGAACCAAAGTAGAGCCTGAAACTCAGGGTCCTTCTCTACACTACACTCTTTGTGAAACGGAATTCCAGAGATTAAGATTTTTTTTTAGCACATGGGAAATCATGGTAAATAATAATGAGCCCAAGGGTAAGAACATGTTGAGGAGGTGAAATGGAAGATATACATGAAGGTGGAAGAATTTGCATACACTGCAGTAGTTTACTTTACCACTTTGATATTACAGAGAACAGTTACCTAGAAGATTGTACAACATAGCCAATGTCTTCGTGGCAAAATTACATTAAAGAGGTTAATTTAAAAATCTTAAGTAGAGGAAATTATAATTTTATTTTAACATCCTTCTAGGGTTTAGGGTTAGTCAAAAGATTATAGAAGAACTGTTAAAAAACAGTTAATTTTGAAAACATCTAGTTAAGAACTCAATTAGGAAAGTGGCAAAGTAAAAGACGGAATAGATTAACATTCAATGACATGTTCAGGACAACTCCATCTCTACATTATTTCTTTCATCTCCATCTATACTATTATTTAGAAAACAACGGGCTTATTAATTCAAAAAGACAATCAAAATCAAAATGATAAATTCTCTGGAAGGATGGAACCATAAATAAATAATTTTTGGCTTTCTCTATTTGGATAAATTAGCACCAAAAACTCAAATTCTTCCGTTCTCATCATCTTCCCACCTTAAAACATTATCATTTACCACACATGCAAAACAAAGATAAAAGAAACTATTTTTTTTTAATTTTAATTTTATTATTACATACTTATAATAATAAAATTTAATACAAAACAAAAAAATAAAAAATAAATACATCAACTTGACCAATAATATACATATAACATTAATCTTCTTTATTTTTGTTTCATTATTTTCAATAATTAAAATAAAAGTTAAATGGCATTAGTTCATAGTTATATTACTTAAAAATATATTTAATTAATTTCTTCAAGAAATGCAAATCAATAATGGTTTTTGTTTCATAAATAATAGGTACCCATAGCATTACTTTATATTACTACAAGCAGAAAAATTAAAGTGTAATCTATCATTGGAGAGGTTAGTCTAACACTGTTACCACTGAAAACAGAGATAGTACAGTTAACACCAACTGGAAGTAAAAATTTATATTCTGTAAAACCTTTACAATTATTAATTCCTATAAAACCACCCAATTATCAAAATAACCATTTTAATTAGCATACATTTTTATTGATGGCGCATGAAGCATGAAACAGTTAGACACTAATTCAAATTTGATACATTTTCGATTTTTCTCAAACCATCTTCAGTCATATAATAGGTTTGTTCCAACTACACTCCAAACTGGTTTGGAACTGTCCGACGCATGCGCATTAGGAACAGGGCGTTCCAACGAAGCCGAAACTCAAACTCTGACTGTTAGTCGGCTGATTCTACTTAAACTGGCTGACCACAGTAAGCCTGAAAATTGTGAATTGCGCAAATCAAAATGAAATCGTGAATTCATGTATTAAATAAACATTTATAAAAATGTGTGCATGTGTTTTCGTCATATCCTCTATTATGCGTATGTAGGTTTTACTTCCAACTTTCGATCTTAATTAGCATTAGAAAATGAAATTTTTGTGGTGTGGCCCCCCCCTTGCGCGAGATCCTGGGGGGCTGCTTTGACCTAAATCAGGCCCAGATTTAAGCAACTAGTACTTATCTTCATCAACTATTGACTCATCCATATATTTTATATTAATAAGTTCAGGTATTTTTGATGGCACAGGAAGGCAAAATCACAGAAACAATCAACTCAAAAAGTTGTTTTGATAACAGTGCTAAAACCTACCACATCAAACAGTTTGGTTTGAGTTCAGGAGCGTTCCAACAAGACGGAATCACAAATCAATTTCTAACTGAGTAATTTTCGCGCATGCGCAGTATGTCAATCACGGACAATCACGGACTAATCCGAAACTGATTCGGAACTGGCGGTTGGAACAAACCTATAGATTTATTTACTATGAAATGCAAATTTAATTGTAAAATTAAATAAAAGAAAACTACAAAAAATTAACAATACTTACGTAGCCCAGTTGGTAAAAACATCTATCTCCAAGAGGGAGAGTGTCTAGAGTTGTCAAGATAATTTTTTAATAAATAAAAATAGTTATTTGTGCAACTAGTGCGGAAAGTGGCACTTTGCTGCACTCGAGAGAAATATTTACGCCTGAGCCGAAGGCGAGGGCGGAAAGGAGTGCAGCAAAGACACTTTAAGCTCGAGTTGCACATTACATTTTTCCTACAGTTAGTTTTTAATCTGTAAATAAATTGAAAATAATAGTGTTTGTCAACATATATAAAAGGTTTTACAATATCAAGTAAACCAGCTGTTCTGTTTATAGACAGTGTTGCCTTTTTTTGCCGGATTATTTTTTGCAAACTTATTTCTCATCATAACCCTTACTCATCACATTTCATTCTTTATTTTAGATTTTTTATCTTCACTTTTTATACTTCAACATTTTTATATTTGATATATATTGTTTAAATCGTGAAGTTAGTCAAAAAATAACCATTAGTTGTCATTGTTATTATAATTATAATTTAGATTATTAAATCTTTGTTTAGATTTAAGTTCTTTATGTTCGTAAGTTGGAACACTAGAGTGCGGTAAAGTAAAATGAGTGCGGTAAAGTAGTAAGTGCAGGAATTTGCTGTTTTGCGTACTATTTTGAGTGCGATAACAACCACTTTATCGGTCAACTGTAGGAAAAAATAATTTACTGTCCCACATGTTACAGTAAAATAATGAAAATTGACATTATAATAGCGAATAAATATAGACATAAAGTAAAAATACAATTTACAATTATGCTATAAATAAAATATTGGTCAATTCTATTATTTAGATTCTTCAGTGAATCCTATTAATAATACATTTATTTCGACTTTATTAAAAAAGAGGAATAATTGTAATGTAAATTTTTATTATTTTACTGTAACTTGGGTATAATAAATTATTTTACTATTAATTAAAAAAAATATCTTGACAACTCAAGAGATAGATGATATTATATTATTAACTGGACTGAATTGATATCTTTTTGTCATGTTTTCTTTTGTATAATTTAATAATTAAATTTAAATTTCATTAGGCCGAGCGGCCATCAGAAGTGGAGCAGAGCGGAGTTGAGTGTTGTTGAGCTGAGCTGAGTGGAGTTGTGTTCAAGAGGTATGGCAACCGAAAGCGGAGTGGAGTCAAGCTGACAGTAGCGGAGTCTAGCTGAGTCCACTCTGTTTTCGGTAGCGTGAACTAAGCTAGTCCACCCAAAATGTCAACCCAACGTTCTATTCTATTGTAAGTTAAGAATTCGAGGATTTTTCTATTGCAGCTTGTGTCCCTTCACCAGCTTACAGGACAGAGTGGGAACGCCTATATCTTAGAAAAAGGGGTGATTTCAAGGAATTTCACACCCTCTTTCATGATAGAAACCACGAACAGTATAAATACTATTTCGGTATGAATCGTTGGAAGATACTTTATTTATTTTCCCCCCTTGACAATAATATTATTGCGGTGGGTAAAGGGGGAAGTGGAGTCAGTTTTCAAAACCAACCGACAAAGTGGAGGAACTCCACTCTGCAACAGGTGGCCACTCCTCCATTTAAAACAAGGGGGTCCGATTTCACAAGTGGACTCCAGAAAGAAATATACTAAGGGATTTTTGATATAATACACACACTTAAATAATAATTTGTTAAAACTAACCAGTCTTTTCATACTACCTAAACAACCTTTCATAGAATGATCTGCCAACAATATATAGGCCTAAAAATTATCTCAGCTAAAGCCACAAGCCATACATAGACTCACTGCCAATATTTATAATCACTACTTCCATTTAGAGCAAGCTAAATTGTTATAACAAAAAATGAACAAATGTAAACCAAATCTTTTTAGGTCCTAAAAAGTTAATCTACACAAATTATTCTGCTTATACATTCTGCAATTATTTTTCCCATTAAGAAAGGTCTCATACACTGTTAATCAGTATTTTATACAATGTAGTTAAACCATCTCCAAAATTAGATTGCAAATGAATTATTGTAATAACAAAATAAGAAAATAGTAGTTAACAATAAAAATAATAAGAGAGAGCCTATGATTTACAACAATTACAACCACACAATAAATGCTTGATAAATGTATAGGGGGAGGAAAAAAAAAACAATAACAATAATAAAACCACAAATAATAAAATAATAATAATAAAACCATAAAATCACCTTATAAAATATGTCTATGAAAACCATACTCTACTTCATTTGCCCAAAATGTAAAAAACTTTAAATCGTAAATAAAACTCAAAAAGCAAATAAACTTTGACCAACTAAAGTGGTTAAAGCTATTGCTTTTTTTGTATGGAATAAACTTATTAATTTTGCACAATGTGTTTAAGTTACTGTGACTAAGTTCCGCAGAATCTCAACTTATTTTATGAACATTTGAAATGAATTATTTTAATAACAATTCTGTAAAAATATAAAAATAAATAAATAATAATAATTATCAAAACAAATATTGATAAATTAGATAAACTGTATTCAATTTTTTTACTCTTAGCATTATTCTGAGTTATTTATTTAAAGTAGTGAGACATACATGAAAGAAATATACAACATCGACTAATTAGGACAATTTTTTTTTAAAATTTAAAGAAACATGTCATACAATAGATTAATAGTAAAAGGAAATACTACAGTGTTATGTAAGTCAGAGTAAGTGACCTGTTACTAATCAAAACATACAATGCAAGTTGCAATGGAGGATTTACTTGATTATTTATTGAATTTAAAAATTTTATAAGTCAAAATTATTACAAATTTATGCTTGAAAACATACAATCATTTTCTAAGGTATTTGATAAACATAAAAAAAAAACATAGAGAATTAAAAATGTATATATTTTTTTTTTATCTTGTCCATCATTATCACATAATATTGATTCACATCAATATTTTTGTAAATCAACTACTACTAGTACCGGTCATCCTTAAATTTTATGTTAAAAATAAAAAAAATGGGATAAGAAAGTCATAATGCACATGGTTGATGGAATCATAAATACATATCAACCACTCACAGCCTGTTTTATCATACCATATAAAGATCCATTTTCACTTTTTTTTATCCAAAATATATTTTAACTATTGGGCAAATATTATATATTATTTTTAAATAAAAAATTGTTTTGACCAAAAATATTTTTAGATGACACCCAGATTTTTTTATCCATTTAAAAAAACAACAAATATTCACTGTATATTAATTATAACACCAGGCATAACGGCAGACTGACCATATCCATGAAAATTCTACTCTCAGAATTTGTCATAAGTACATAAAATATTGAATGAGACTAGCCCTTAATTTATTGCCCCTGATGTAAGTTTAAAGAGGTTATAATAAAAAATTAAAAATTTTCACAATAAATTACAGTTGACAAATTGAAATATTTTAAGTATTACATTAGTCAATCTGTCCTAAAATTGAGCTAAAAATCATGATATAAAATAACTCTAAAACTTCACACACCGTAACTGCCTAATTCAGAGTTATACCCCAAATATGTCAATTTATCTTCAGAAAAAGGTACTTCTCAAATTTATTCAACGCAAATGCTCAATTGGATCATAGTAAATATTAAGTAAAGTACCATTTAATTTGGTCCATTTTTAAAGTAGTTTATAAAAGATAGAAGTAGTACAGAAAATGTCCATCTAATGTATGTATAAATGTAAATTTTAATCAATCAATTACTAAATAACACTTAACTATAACGTTTCTCCTAGATGATAAAACATATTTAATTTTAGGCTACTTATTATAAGTAATTAATATTATATATTTATTCCTGGTTAATAACTATAACAACGATGAAATACAAACAACAGATAAGATATTAAATAATAACGATAATAATAAAATGTTAGATAAATATGAAAAATCTAATTAGACAGTATTTTAAATATTTTACTTAACAATTTAATTTTGCTAAAATTATTACTTGTTTTCTTTCCGATTTGATATCTTAGTTTCTTGCTTAAATAATTAAAAAAAAAATGATAACTTTAATATTGTAATTATTATTACATTAAAATTATATTTTTCCACAGAATTACTGCAAATTGTTTTTTACTCAAAATAGTTTAAACTAAAATACATCCAAAAACCCATTTAATCCAAAATATTTTGAGTCTCAGTTATGTGTAGGACATTGTAAATACTTTACACTTAATTTTTATTTTAGCATTTATCATATGTAATGATACAAATCTCTGAATTGTAAGATAACCACGATATGCTTGAAAAACAATTCTTTGAAAATTTGGTTTTTGAAGAGGATTCTGCTCCAGCTTACTCAGGTTGATTCATTCTGCTTAGTTTTATTTATTTATATGAACCCACAACCAATTAATATTATGATTGCTAAGTAAGTGTGGATAAAACAGTAAGAGCACTAATCGTTGATTTGCAAATTTAATTACAATCTCTGCACATTGATAAAGGCAAGATTTATCAGAACAAAGTTTTTGGTTTTTTTTTAGCATTTTTACCAGGGGCGGATGGGGAGGTAGCGTCCAGAGCTATACTAACTGGCCTTTCATATTTTAAGTCAAAAATCAAATTAACCCCCCCCCCCTCCAAAAAATACCTTTTATTTTGTACCAATTTCAATTTTTTCTATAAGTACAATCTTATAGAAAAATCTCGTCGTCTTATCTTATTTTAAAGAAATTATGGTCCAAAGTTCACAGCTTGATTCATATTTCATTTAAAATGCGAACAACTAAAACTACAATAAAAATTATGGTATATGTCTGATAAAATAGAATTTCAAATCGATTCTAATGATATAAAGAACTTCAAAATTAGTAACGCTTACGCTTGCTTTCTAACTTCAAAAATCAGTGGGAAAAATCAACAAAATTATTGTTATACATTTTGATTTAGTAAATCAATAATTTGATATACAGTAAGATTTAATAAAGTTTTGAATTTTGACAGCACGGGAAAATCCGTCGGGAGCCAATGATAAGTCAGGATTTTGAATTTTAGAAGGTCGGGCCAACTGGGCAAACAAAAATGTCACCGGCCCCACCCCTCCTACAGCCCTAGTGGCATTATTTTTTTCATCATTTAGGTTGGCCAATCTGAGTGTCAAAAGTCAAAACTTTAGTATATCTTACTGTAGTAAATCTTCCTTTTCACCCCTACTCTGCTCACTGATACTAAAGCAGCAGCAGAAGGATCACCTATTACGCAGCAAAAAGACGCTTGGACTATTTTTAAGAAGTGATAATTGAGATAATGTATCACCATACTGATACAATAGCAAAATGATGATAAAAATATAAGAAATTAGTTAAATAAGACACAAATATAACTTTTTTATTTTTATAATTGGCTTGCGCTTTTTATAACAGGTGCCCCCATCCGGCTCTTAATGTAACCCAAACCGCTCTGTGTTATACATGTAATAATGATAACTAAAATCATTAATAAAAATTTTGGAAAAAAAACTATAAAATAAAAATGACAAAACTTATCAAAAAAAAAAAAAAATAAATAAAAAACCATAACTAGCATAAATATAAAAAAGGTACCAGCTGTTTTCCACAATAAAAATACTTTTAATTAAAAATAACAATTGTATTTTTTAGTTAATCAATAAATTTTATAATAATGGAAAATTTATGAAAACTTTGATTAACTGTACAATATAAATTAATCCCTGAAAAAAATTAATATAGATAGGGATACAAATAAATAAAAAATACATAATTTAAGATTAGATTACATAAGGAGGTAAATATAATAAATAAATAAAAATAATACTCGCAATTAGCTGTAAACCAGCAAATTAAAAAGTAGTCAATTTTGCTCTTAAATAATCGTTTTCTTTTTAAAAAAAAAAGTTTAATAAAGAAAGAAAAATAAAATTACCTTCAATATTATAATTTTGGAATGGTAACTTAAAACAAATCTAAATGCGGTAATTTACAACTTGAAGAATGAAATTATTTTTGAGTCAAACTAATAGCTAGTGATGTTAAAATTATTCCAAACTTTATCTACTTCACAAAATTTGAATAATAATAAAATAACAAGTTACAAACTTAAGTTTTTTAAAAAAAGACCCGTTCTTTGACAAGGTAATAAAATTGATTCAATAACAAAATGTAAGATAGAATTTTACACAGTATTGAAAAGAACATGAACACTCAACTGTTTTCTAAAAATCAAACAAAGTACAGACAGAATTTGTTTAATCCTAATATACATCAGTGGCGGCGATAAGGGCCCCGCAGACCCCGCGGCGCGTGGCCCCCGGGGAAATGGGAGCCCCCAGAAGGGAGATAAAGGGGCCCCCACCAAAGGTTTGCGGGGGGACCCCCAAAGCCTTACCGCCGCCACTAATACACATGCCAAAGAACAATTAGAAAGAACAACAAAACCTTGTAAAAAAAGGCTTGTACAAAAAGTGGCAATGTTTTCAGAGGGAAGGACACTTACAATATGTCAAATGAAAAAATGTGTTTGAGGTGATGTCATTTAGGAAAGTTGACTAATGTCAGTTTGTTAATTTGAAAACAGCAAACAAAAGTTGACAACTCTCATCTCATCAAATACAATGACTACACTCAACAAAACAACCCACAACCCCCTCTCTAATATGGTATTCTTGATAAGTTATCAAACAAATTTTAAGCAAAAGCATTTTGCTTCTGAGCTTAACGAAGGGAAAGGAACCTAGGTCATCATTCTAAAGAACGAAAATATTTTGTCTCCGATTTTAAAAATTCCAAGACATAAATCCATTTAAAACATCAGGGAATATTTTTGGTTCCGTGTCTATCTGACGCTCAAATTTTGCAACCAAAATACCTTGAAATACATAATTTTTTTTTGTTTCAACCTTCTGCGCCTATTTGTTTTAGTCCTTAAGGCAATTAATTGATTACACATTATTAATGTTCTAAAATGTTTAATGACATAATTAGCATTTCCAGTTATATCTTGAACTAAACACCAATAAAATGTCATTTTAAATGCTTGTGATTGTTTATAATCATTGTTAGATTTACTAATTGGAAAAATGATCAATATTCTAAAGTGAGTCCAAATTACTTAAATTAAAACTTCTCCATTAGATCAGGAGTAGCTAATTGCTATCTCAAAGGAAGGCCGAATGACATCACTTTTCAAATACATTTCTTGTTTAAATATAGCAAACTAGAAATTTTGTTCAATAAATATATAAATATATTTATAAATACTTTTTTTTAATTGAATAAAAATATTCAATAACTATTTTAATACATAACATGGTTAATTTTAAATATATAATGGTAAAATTAATTTTAATTCAATTACAATTATTTTTTCAGTTTACTTTTTGTTACATTACTTCAATTTTTAATGATTTTTTGTAAACAATTTTTAGTGATAATTGTTAACACTATATAACTTGTTTTTAATTTTAATATAAGTTAACACCTTGATCAGTTTCCATATTTATTAAACAACTACTATTTTTAGAAAAGTAATTTTTGAAGTTGAAATAGAATACTCAAAAATATTTTTATTACATTAAAATTACGTTTTGTTATTGTTAAAAACACGTAAATACACGAATAATATTTTCATAGATAAATAAGAAGGGTGCTTTTTAGTTTTAAAAATAATGGCTTTATTATATAAATATTTGGCTTAGCACACACCCTAGAAGTCTTCTGTTAAAATGCATTGACAGCCTCTGAAAATTAAAAATTAAAATATGTATAAATAAAAATGCTAATAATTATTGTAATTTATAATTTAAAAATTATTTCTAGCATCTAGTCGGTACAAGGACCTGGATCTTCAAGGTTTTAAAGATAAAATAAAATAAAAAAAATTATGTACATATCTTTGGCTTTAAATGGTGGGTTTACAGTGAAAAATTGTTGACTTATTCCCTAAGGAGCATGGAGGGATGTAATAAAAAAAACCAAAACAACCTTTTTTCCCTCAGACTACCACCAAGTATAAATCCCTAAAATAATATAAAACCCTCTAAAAGAATGTGATGGATCTAATAATGTAGAAGATCATTGTTGTGCTTTAAGTCAATATCATTACGCTCATAATCCATAAAGATAATTCTAATAATAGGAGAGAAACGTCCTCATATTTTGAAGTCCCAGATTATGGATTTAGAAAAAGTTCAAATATAAGCTGAATTAAACAAAAATAAATTACCAGTTTTTAGTTAGATGCACTGTATACAATATTTGTTCACTGTGGCTGTGGAAGTTGATCAGAATCAGGAGCAAGTGCATAGTGCTGCCGACGAAGTGCAGACAAACGAAGTCTTTCCTTGGTCAAAGAACTTTCTAACTCTAGTACACGCACCTGTGCTTCCATCTCAAGCCTCTTAGCATTATGTAGGTTCAAACCACTCAAATCCAAATCATCTAAACAAAGAAAAAAAAAGCGATAAATAACATAAAATAAAGTAGTTTGTTAAATGTAAACATCAACTTCTAGTTTTTGTCATACTTTATTTTTTGAAACAGTTTTCCTATGAGGATGTGATGTAGAGGGAGGAAGTAATAAAAATTTGCATATAATGAATGAATGAAAAAATATTTGTATTTGAAAAAAATGCATGCATATAATACTATATATATATATATATGCATATAATACTAACCTGAACTTTGGGGATAATTTTATGTGCACATTGTACTCAAGATTTAATTTTTAAGAGGAAAAAATCTAAGAACTAATAGATGAACAGTAACTCGAGTAAAAACTGGAAAGGGCAGCAGTAAATAATTATTTAGCAAATAGCATCATTAGGTACCAACCTAATGTAATTAAAAGAAATTAAAGAACACTCCTTCAAAATATTCCTATCTTTAAAAGGAATATACTAATTTATATGTGATTATAATAATCCGTACTAGTTGGGGGGGGGG
>KZ651066.1:988633-1006602 GCA_001010745.2 Gerris buenoi
TGTCGACAACTTTTTTTGCCCAAATTTTCCGGTTCGAAATCTGGGCCCAAAAATAGGGAAATTAATAAAAAATTAAAAATATGAGAAATATTGATTCGATTTGATTTAAAATTTGTATGCATGCCTTATTTAATATTAGGAACTCGGAAAAAATTAATAATTGAACATATTTGTACGCATGTGTACTTTTGGTACAAACGGTACCTAATGTGTTATTTTAACTTGAGATTTTATGTTGTGAGAAACAATGTGTTATTAGTAATGATTTTATTAAGTAAGCTTTATATAGCCATTCAGTGAATTTAATTTGTTTTAATATAATGTTGGTACCTATACGAGGTACAGGGGTACAATGATCGAAATGCTCGAAATATATCATATTATATATCATTTTACAGGGCTTGAAAAGCACTTTCATTGTTGTTATGTACACGTTTTTAAAATTTTACTTTTTAAGGGGTGTAAAGCAACAAACAAATATTAGTACCCGGCCACTAGACGGACGCAGGCTGACCGTAGGTCAGCCGAGACCGGCTAGTATTAAATAAAATAGAAATAATAAGAAAAAATCCGATGTGAAGAGTAATTTATTTTGTTAACAGAAATATTTACATTCATATTTTCTTACACAAAGAAGTGTAGTGTAGCAAGTGAAAATTAACCATAGCATGGTCGTATATTATCGTTATTTTTTAATTAACTACCTACAATGGTAAAAAGTCAAGTTGGAAAAATCAGTAGGAAATTGTTTTCACTTGAGTGTAATACGTATCCCTATTTAAGAAGAAAAAAAAAAAAAGGTAAAAATTGTGTGTATTATCCACGAGATTTTAAGGTACATAGGTTTTAATTAGTTGTAAGCTTAAATTTGATATGTTCCTTTGTTCTATCAATGTCACATTATAACTAAAAATTGTTTTCTAAAAAACATAAAAACAATAAAATACATTATTGGAAATAACAATTTTAATAATTTAACATGCCTGATGACGTCCCTAGTGGAACAAAATATGGCCAAATTATGAACTCAACATTTTAATTTTTCTAAACCCCATTGTCTCAACAAGAAGTATAGCTTTACTTCCCTTTCAATAGTGCATACAAAAAATATCAATTACCAATAGTTAGAACAAAATAAAATTAAACACAACTTGTGGAAAATTACCTGTTTGATCGACAAGTTCTACAATATGTTTGGCATTAGCAAGGACAGTAGCAGTTGCTTGATTAACACCTCCAGATGCAGTCTGCAGAGCAGATAAGTTAGGACTTCCTCTATCTGCTTTAACTCGACTAGCAACCACAAGCTGAGCTGTTGATGCAGCTATTCCTTGAGCAGCTACTACAACATATTCCACCTTGCCTTGTCCTGAAACTACCTCATCTGCAGCTTCCCTATTAAAAAAAATAATAAAGAAGAGTAGAAATAAATAAAAATAAAAATTACCTCTGCTGCAGTAAACTACCAGTAAGGCTTTCCGCACACGGAGCAACTCATAACAAACTCAACTGGAAACTCCAGTCATTTTTGAGTAGACAGAAAGCAAACCCAGTTTGTAATGAGTTGCTCCGTGTCGGGTGTCCCATTCAATTACATAGGTTGAAACTAATAGTCAACTGGTTGGTGATTTGAGTTTGTAATCAGTTTGTTTTGAGTTGCTCCGTGTGTGGAGGGCTTAAGAAGTAAAGAAAAAGAAAAAGAAAAAAAAATAAATAAATATCAGATTGCTTTAACTTAAATATACTCTTTACTATCCAACATTGTCAGCAATTATAATGAACAATTAAATATAGTTGTTCTCCTTACTTTTAATTACGAGCTTATTAATGGTTGTTAAATTGAATGATTCTCGGCTTAAAAATATGATAATCTTTATTGAATTTTTCCACATTGTAAGATATGCATTGAAAGTCCTTATTTTTATACAGCCATGATCTCTCTAGTGAGTAAAATATTTAATTTAATCTTAACACTAGAGGGCTCCGCCCCTACTCGCTTTGCTCGTCAACCCCTGAAAAGCGGCCGCTGCCACGTCGAGGCACTCTAAAGTGAAGCATTAAAATTGACCTCATGTTTCTTTTCAATGTTGACAAAAACATACATGCTGTAAAATATCACATTAGCTATAGAAAGTACTGAAAAGGACTGTCGAGAAAATTCCCGAGAAAGACTGATTTAGCAATTTATTTTGCAAGGTGTGTGCATAGTTATGGAATGAGAAGGGTGAGGTGAAGATGCGTGAGTATAGTGTAGAAAAGCGGCTTATGTGTAGTGGGGCAGGCACGCTACTTTCCTTGTCTCTTTGACATTCCGATATACCTACTTTCAAGTTCTCCCTTACCCCTCTAATCACCCTTACTCTTTCTACACACAGTTTAGTATGTCACTCTCAAGCCCTCTCTTTTCTCCCCGGACTACCCCCTTTTTCTCCTATCTTTAACTTAAATATACTCTTTACTATCCAACATTGTCAGCAATTATAATGAACAATTAAATATAGTTGTTCTCCTTACTTTTAATTACGAGCTTATTAATGGTTGTTAAATTGAATGATTCTCGGCTTAAAAATATGATAATCTTTATTGAATTTTTCCACATTGTAAGATATGCATTGAAAGTCCTTATTTTTATACAGCCATGATCTCTCTAGTGAGTAAAATATTTAATTTAATCTTAACACTAGAGGGCTCCGCCCCTACTCGCTTTGCTCGTCAACCCCTGAAAAGCGGCCGCTGCCACTTCGAGGCACTCTAAAGTGAAGCATTAAAATTGACCTCATGTTTCTTTTCAATGTTGACAAAAACATACATGCTGTAAAATATCACATTAGCTATAGAAAGTACTGAAAAGGACTGTCGAGAAAATTCCCGAGAAAGACTGATTTAGCAATTTATTTTGCAAGGTGTGTGCATAGTTATGGAATGAGAAGGGTGAGGTGAAGATGCGTGAGTATAGTGTAGAAAAGCGGCTTATTTATAGTGGGGCAGGCACGCTACTTTCCTTGTCTCTTTGACATTCCGATATACCTACTTTCAAGTTCTCCCTTACCCCTCTAATCACCCTTACTCTTTCTACACACAGTTTAGTATGTCACTCTCAAGCCCTCTCTTTTCTCCCCGGACTACCCCCTTTTTCTCCTATCGCGCTCTTTCACACAGGTTTTGTCTCGTTAGTTTACAAAACTTTTTTAATAATATAGATAGATTAATTTATTTTTACGATTTTGGTAGTATTTATACTACAGAAAGATTAAATTTTAATTTAAATCAAATTATAATTATTATTAACTACGGGAAACAGACAGAGAAAAACAAGCTCCTGCGCCGGGGTTTGAACCCGGGCCTCTGTATTTCCAGTACAGTGCTCTTACCAGCTAAGCTACGCGGGAGTATGGTTTCCCCTGACGTTATAGATACCTTAACCCGATTTTAAAGCTTTCAATTTTCCACTAAAGTCTAAGTAGTCAACATTAATGACATAGAACTAGACCGAGAAATATCGCTTATAATTATAAAGTACCCAATTAGTACCTGTACCTCGTACAATCAATTAGAAATTCATTTTTACGATTTTGGTAGTATTTATACTACAGAAAGATTAAATTTTAATTTAAATCAAATTATAATTATTATTAACTACGGGAAACAGACAGAGAAAAACAAGCTCCTGCGCCGGGGTTGTTTGTTTGGCGCAGGAGCTTGTTTTTCTCTGTCTGTTTCCCGTAGTTAATAATAATTATAATTTGATTTAAATTAAAAATTTAATCTTTCTGTAGTATAGATACTACCAAAATCGTAAAAATGAAAATATTAAATTAGTAAAAAAAATTTAGATAATTTGATTTGTTAATATAGAAACAAATTAAGTATTATGATGTAAAATTAAGAATAAAAAAGAAAGGCAGCTTTGGCCTCGATCTAATAAATTGATATTTTTGATACAGATCTTAGATACCAAAATCAAGATTGTTTCCATCCTTTAATCTTTTGGGAATGTTCAGTGTAAGGTCAGAATCCCTGCATACGGTTGTTCTATGAGGCCTCAACACTTTTTTTAACACTGGAGTAAACTCGACAATAAATACATGTCCTAAGATGATCGGCCTTATTTTTGTATGTATTCCAACTAAACACCATAGAACAACTGAATGTGGATTCTGAAACCATCTAGTGGTTCTAGAGGAGTTTAAAGATGTTTCCTCTGTAACCACTAATTGCCATGTGGTGTCAAAGATAAAAAAAAAAAAAAAATATTATGAAAGAAAGGTCTTGTTTTAAATTAACTCACACTTGACCTATAAAAAGCGCGGTTACATTCTAATCTACATTTTTGTAAAATATTATTTTGAACTGAGCTGAGGAATTATTTATTTATTTTTTTTTTTTAAGGAAAAAAAAACAAGCCTAAATTTAAATCTGTTTATATTTTTAATTATTTGTTCAATTTAAATTTCTGTAACACTCTACTTGTTTGTAGAAATTTTTGATTTTATCGTTAATTTATTTAGGATTTTATAATTTCATAAAAGTTGAACCTTTTTGTTTTTTATTTTTTTACATTTTTATTTATTTTTTTAAGTGAAAAAACTATACTTATTCATTTTTTTTTACTTTTTGGTAATTTTAGGGTTAAAAATAATTTATTTTCACCTGTCTAATCCTTTATTTGGATTGATTTTAGGTTCAACTTTAAATTACATCATAAATAAGGACAAACAAAAAGTAGATCAAAAGCAAAATTGCGTAAATTATAATATTCAAAGAATTTTATTTCATGATAAATATAAAATGTTAGGAAGGCAGGAGGTACTTGAGTGTAAGGAAATAACCCAAAATGCCTTTTAAAATATCACCCAAGTTTGAAAGGGTTAATCTCAGATGAGAACTTAAGTCCTCTTTGGAAGACAACACTGTGAAGTGTTACTGCAAAAAATATTTTAGAATCAATAGTACTGCAAGAGCAATAGCTATACTACCAAGTAACTTAAAACTCGATTTAATTAGGGGAAAGTTAATTGCAATAATTGTAGTAATCAACAGAAGTATTAAATATAGCAATAAAAATGAAACATTAAATATTCTTACAACTAGGCTTTTAACAGTAGAATAATTTAAACTTTTAAGAACTAACAATCGCCGAAAATACTCTAATTCAATTTTAGCCCTCCAGCTTGAAATAATTTCTTGAATATTCTTGGATTTATTCTTCTGGTGAACTAAGTAATTTCCATTATTAAGAACAGTTTGCATGTTCTCCATTTCATTCTGATTATTTGTCATACAATTCATTTCATGGTCCTTCTGATCATGGTGTGGACTTTCAATAAAACTTTCCTTATTCAAAGAATATGGAAATAACTTATCATTAGGTATGCTTTCACTCGGTACTAATAAGTTTTTCTTATACTTATTAGACATTTTACTGGAGCATGCAGAAAATTTGTCCATGTGATTAACATCTATATCACTCTGATGACAAATGAACTCCTTTTTAGTTTTTTGATTTTTTTCTTCGTTCAAAAGATCTGACAAACTGCTTACTTGATGACCGTGACATGATTCCTCAAGATTCATTTCCTTATTCAAGGAATATGGTAATATTTTAGCATTAGGCATGCTTTTACTGGACACTAATTCTTTTTTCTTATTATCGTTAGATAAGAATTTACTGGAATATGCAGAAAGTGCGTTACTACCATCCCCTTTCTTTGCTAACAGTGGATTTAGATTATGATTTCTAGAAAATGTATTCATGTTTTCGTTAGAAGAGTTGTATGTAGATTCTTTTGATTTAGTTGTAGTAGAGCCAGATATACTCCAACTAATACTATCACTTGGAGATCCAAATTTTTGGTAAGGGCTATTCATGATCTGCGAAGGGTGTTGGTGGTGGTATTGAGAATTCATGGTCTCAAGTTCTTTCTTCTTTTTAGTAAAACTATCTTTCTTTTTCTGCAGCTGCTCAATATAGAGAGTGGAATGTTTATTCTTCTTTTCAAATACAACTCTAATTTTTTTTATGTGTTTCTCACCAATGGTGGAAGTTAACTTTAAATATTCATTTACACTACTGTCACGTGAATTTTCTTCATTTTTTATTAGACTCTTAATCTTTAAAATTTCTTCTTCAATATCCTCAATGGCTTTTTGGATTCCTCTTTTTTCATAGGATTCATCCATTGAATAATTTTTCTTATTAACACTATCTAGATGATGAAGAGGATCAATAAAATCTTGATAATTATCTGGTAAAGGCGACTGAGTAAAACAGCTTTGAATTGTAGAAATTTTCCAATCTTTTTTTGCATTTTGAATATTCAAAATAGATGTTTCAGATTTTGGCGTAGAACTTGATATTTTCTGATGATCAGGGCTCCAACTTGTACAATCATTTCTTAAATTATCCATGATGATGTTGCTGCAGAGAATATAAAATATATAAACAAGAATTAAATGTTTGTTGTTTTTAAAAAAACCTTATCAAATTAAAAGATCAAGTGAAATTAAATCAGATATACAAGTCAAAAAATGGAAAAAACCTCGAATAATTTTCTTTTCTTTTTTACTCTATTTACCAGTTATCAATGCAAGGGCTTATAGGGCTTGCACTTAATGGTTTGACTTGCTTTGACCATAAATACAGACATAAGCCGAGACAATGTCCTATAAAACACCAAACCCTAATAACAACAGGGAAGGAATATTTTCCAATTTCTCTTAAATTTGAAAATTTTCAATTTTAAGGTCACTGCAATAACTCAAAACACCTATAACAAATCAAATAATTTTTTGGACCATAGCAAGAAAAAATATGATTCCTTAATAACCATTTTACCATGTATAAGAAAAAGAACTGAATAATATAAGAACCATTTTATAAGAAATGAATAATATAAGAACCATTTTACCATGTCATGATGTAAACATAAAAAAATCATTTTTTTTTTTTTCGCCACACATAAAATATGATCTATATTAATAATTATAAAAAGTCTCCCCATACCTTATTAAATATTGTAAATTTAATAAAATAGAAAAGATAATTACAGAAGGTAAGTAGCTCCCATGCCAACTGCCTTGGCTGCGGAAATAAGTCCTTCAGTCCACTGGTGATTTCTCTTATAAAACTCTTTGACTGATGCTGAACCCTGAAATTATAAACAATTATGTAATAATAAACATTGCTAGATTTTGATTTAAATATAATAATAAAAAATAATACAAAATATAATATGTAATTCTATCTTATGTCTACTTCTTAAGGTTATTTTTTTACAGAAAAGAGAAAAATATAATAAGTAAATTTAATTTAAACATAGGTTTTCCATGTTTAATTTAACAAACTTACTTATATGTGCATACAGTAAATAAATAAATAAAATAAAAATATTTAGATAATAAATACATGTTTTAAAAAAGATCACAAATTACCCTTCCTTGAGCTACAATCTCAGCTTGAAGTAACTTTGATTTTTTAACCAAAATTCTGATGGCTTGCATGAGACCAGTACAAGAATCTAATATTTTCTCATTAACTTCTAGTTTTATACCAGAATCTGCTTTTCGTGACTGCTTCAATAATTCCTAAAAAAAAAGAAAAAGAAAAATAGAAATAATAGCAACAACGTAATGACACCAAAAGAAACCCAACTAACCTAAGAAGGTCACACATTTAATTTCATTTAATTCTTCACTAAATTCCTACAAAACTTTCAGACTTCAACAATATGTATAATATATAAGCAGCAAAGTGTCAATAATTATCCGAACTAGCGTTTTACAGGGTGGTAAGGATAATAAAAAAAAGAAAGATGTAAATTAAATCAATCACACTTGTACAAAATGCAACTTTGTTTATTTATCTACAATGCATCGTGAAAAAAATATAATTATACAGCTAACAACGGTCTTTAGAATTAATTAAAAGGTAGCTTTTTTTTATAAAAATTGAAAATTGAACTTTTATAAAAATTGGTAATTGAACATTCAGTTAACTAACTTTCAGATAATCGACACCCAACAGTATATTTAGGACATACCACTTCGAAAACCATATAAATCTAAGCAAAGACAATTACAGGGTAATTCAGAAAATTAAATTTTAAAAACATACCTTGAAATGCTCCACAAATATTTTTAGAATTGGTAATACAAGAAATTATTTAACAAACCTCCATCTTATTTTGAGCTTCCTCAATGGCTCTGTCCATATTGGCAAGTTCAGATTCAACCAGGTCAACAATAGCATCAGTTGATCCTCTCTGTAAGGCTTGCCTCAATAATTCAGTCAGTCGAAGGACAGATGAAAGCAAATCTTTGGCTTGTTCCATATCACCATCTCCTCTACCCCGCAGTACAACTGTTTGGCGACATCGTTCACCCAACTTCTTTAGCTCTGAACTCATTCCTAAAAAGTTTTATTATTATATTTTAAATACATACTCGGGGGTTTTCAAAATAACACCTATTCCAAATCTCTGAAATAAAAACTGTACTTGATGAAAATAAGAACTCAAACTATTAGTTTATGTATAAAATGAAGGTTTTTATACACATCAACTTAAGGAAAAAATTCAACATCAGGGAAAAATGTCATAAGTTTCTGGATAGAAAAATTTTGATTTCATTAAACAAACCCCAAATTACAAATTAAGATAATGTCCAAAACTTATAAGTAAATCAGATTCCCCGTTAAAATAAAACCCAAACCCATTTTATTTTGCAAGTTAGGCTAAAAATAACAAAAAAAAACTGATTTTATTTTAACTTATTGTAATTAACACAATACATTATTCAAAATATTTTTTGTGTTAATTACAACAATATTACATTTTATGTATTACTTTAGCGTCTTGGCAATTATCACAATAATGAAATTTATTTATTTTATATTATTCATGAGTAGCTTGAAAAATTATTAAACTTAGCAAATTGGATTTGTTAATGTAACAATCATAAACTTAAAATGTATCAAATTAAGAGATAAACAGGTTACTTTGAATACTTACTGTCTCCTAGATCAATGTCAGGTGATGTATTCGAAACAGCCTTGCCATGAATGATAAACTGTGCCAGCCTGTGTGATAATCGGACAAGATGTGCAGGTGTAGGTTCACTATCCATACAAGTAAAACTCTCTTCAAGAGGGCTCACTAAACTTAGTAAATAATCTGAAAAACACATTGAAAAAGGTGATTTTAAAGAGCACTGTTTCAATATTAACTTTGAACTAATAATACCTCAAATGTAAGATACTTACCTAAAGAACAAGTAGCCGAGGAGAGAGCGGGATTGTCTATTTCATGCACAGCATTCTTGACTATCCTTTCACACTCTGCAACAACATCATCTAAAAGAAGAAAAAAATCAATTTTTTAAATGTGTCTTAACCCAAGAATACTAATGTTTATCAATTTGAAGAATACGTTCCACACAAAGTGTTTTGTCAAAAGATAGTGTGTATGCTCAGATTCCTGGGCTTGTCAGAGCTTCAACATATCTGTCTGTCTCCTGTTGCTGAAGCATAAAACTTAATCCTGTATCCATATTCATTTATTTCAGTTTAGGGATTATAGAACAAAATCAACCTCAGGTTTGTGAGTCTATGTTGTCAGGACTTGTTTTAAAAAAATTGTCAACATTTTATTTTCAGGACACTATTACTCATCTAACATTGATTAGAAGTATCAAGAAAGTTTAGTTCAATTTGCCCCACTTGGCATCACAATGACTAAGTCTGATCCAAAAATTATCAATGGAGCAATAGCCCTCGGAGGACTTGTGCCTGCTAAGGGCTTATACAACTATACATGTAATGAATGGCATAGGGTGTTGCTCCACTGACTAGTCTTAACTAGTCCCAAATAGTCTTAATAGCCCCAAAGCTAATAATTATTTATAATATATATATATTTTTTTTTTTCGAAACGACAAAGGTTTATGAATGTGAGGACCCTTAATACTCCAAGGTTAAAGAGAAGGTTATTTTAACAGGTAATTAAAATCTCAAGTAAATTATTATCAGGGTTCTGTTTTATATCAACTGGTATTTAGAGGGTAATCAGATCAGACACCTTATACGTCATTTTGTAAGAGACATCATAACAATCAATAGACATCAGAGACATCAAGAATAGACATAGAGACAAAGTTGCTAGTATGATGACATTCTTAGTTATATCGTTGAAACAAATCTATACTGAATACAAATTTTATCAATTTAATACTAACCAAACATTTTCAAGTTAGCTTCATTCAGTTTCTTATTTTCCTGATTAGCTACTTGAATTCTTACATCAAGATCTTCTTTCTGTGATAAGAGATCCTGCACTTCACTCTCAACTTGCGTCTTTTCTTTAGTGAGGAATTCAAGTTTACATTCAAGTGCCTGAAATTAAGAGGAAAAAAAAAAAATATTAGGTATTATTAATTCTAATGATGTAAATTATAAATTAAATAAAAAATTAGATCAATATAAAAAGAGTAGTTTAAAGCAAACTAAATAAATGAGAAATAGTAAAGGTTCACATCTTGCCATACCTCAAGTACAAAATTAGAGACATTTTCATGTTTCTATAGAAAAACATGCAGCATGCAAAGAAGAAAGACAAAAGTGCAAATATAAAAAATTAAATAAAAAAAACACACAAAAAAAAGGGAAGGTAAATGAAATAACAACTCACAGAGGAAATAATAACTAATAATTGAAATTACAAAACTAGATGATAAAGCTATAAACAAAATGTTTATATAAGAAAATTAATTTAAAACAAGTAAGGCTTGCTTCACATAAGTACATAGGTGATAGTCACTGGTTTCTGCAAGATTAAGTTAATATGATTAAATGTAAAATTTTAATAGTTGCATATTCTTTTTATATACTTCAAGACCTTTAAATTGATGTATAAAATATCATGGTGACCAAAAACTTCTTTTTAGTGCCCCCCCCCTCCCTATTGGCTGCCATCTTGGAAATATTAATAATAGTGTAAAAGCCAAAAAGTGTACAAATGCCGAGATGCACCTGTGTGCCAAATTTCATGTTCCTAGTTATAGCAGTTTGAATTGAAACATGCCAATGGACAGACAGACAGAGCCGTTATATAAGGTTTCTTTTCGTACTTTGTACAGACACTGTACAAAGTACAGTGTAATATTATCTGTACAAAGTAAGCTGTAATATTAGCTTGCGCATAATATTAATACACTTGTGAAGTCCTGGATCTATCAATGCAAAAAATAAGTAAATAATTAATATTATTTACATAAGGTAGTGATGAGAGAACATGCAAGCTGATATAGCAACCACTACCTCTAAACACCATTATTTATTTATTTATTTTTTTAAAGTATTTAAAAAAAAACCATGTTATTCCTACCACAACAGATTATTTTAGCCTTAAGCAAAAGGATTAAAAATGATATTCCTACCACAACAGATTATTTTAGCATTAAGAGGTTTTAACTGAGAATAAAACAACAAAAATGATAATTGCATTAAATTAATTATGCTTTATAAAATTAAACCAGTAATGTAAATAAAAATAACACTTGAAAACATTCAACATTAAAAAGAAAAAAAAGTGCACACGCATAGCCTGCAATAAAAAAAATAGGAAAGCTTACGTGATTTTGTTCAGAGGCAGCATCCGCTTCTCCTTGAAGTTTAGCAAGTTCTTGGGCCAATTCTTCCAGTCGTAACTTTTCATTTTCATCCAAACCTTGACTCTTAATTTGTGCAAGTTGCTTGTCCACATCTGCTTTCTATTTTAATAAAGAATAAAAATAAATAAAAAATTAATTATGAAGAGTTGTTGGGAAAACTTATAAAGAGAAAAATATTTACGTATTGCAACAATAGATTTACAAAATAACAAATTGAAACAATGAAAATGCATTCTTAAAAATCATAGTCAATAATAATTTTTTAAAAAAATATAATACAAGTCAGTCTGGCAAACTCGATCAAAACTTTTTTATATACATAGTGATGTTGAATTTCAATCTCATATCTAATTTAATTAATTTATTATTAGCCAAATTTATAAAGTGTTCAACAAGTGAATTAGGGCATTTTGGTTTCTATTTTTAAGGGGGGACATAGTTATTTACGCACCAAGGGAGGAAACAAAGTCATTACTCCCTGAGCGTTATTGTTGGTTCCTGAGGCGAAGCCAAGGGAACCATAATGTCTAAATCCCGAGGCGAAGCCGAGGGAGTTATTTAGTTGGTTCCTGAGGCGCAGCCGAGGTAAACATGAAGTTTAATCTCGAGGCATAGCCTAGGGAGTTAATTATAGCGAGGGTGCTATGACTTTTTGCTCCCGTGGTCCGTACAAGATTTTTCCTCCAGAAGGGTGGAAAACAACACAAACAAACCTNGGAAAACTTATAAAGAGAAAAATATTTACGTATTGCAACAATAGATTTACAAAATAACAAATTGAAACAATGAAAATGCATTCTTAAAAATCATAGTCAATAATAATTTTTTAAAAAAATATAATACAAGTCAGTCTGGCAAACTCGATCAAAACTTTTTTATATACATAGTGATGTTGAATTTCAATCTCATATCTAATTTAATTAATTTATTATTAGCCAAATTTATAAAGTGTTCAACAAGTGAATTAGGGCATTTTGGTTTCTATTTTTAAGGGGGGACAAATTTATTTTCACCATTATCTCAGAAACTAGATTTTTCCCAGGAAAATGATTTATATTTGTGATTGATTAACAGTTTTTTTTAAAATAAAACTAAACTATGTTTAAAATAATTATCAAACATGCAAAGCAAAAAGGCATTATGCCACTTTGGAAATCAATATCACACCTACAAGCAAATATATTTAAACAAGCTATGAACTATTTAAAGTAGAATAAAATAATGATTTTAGTTTTTGGCTGTCTTAAAAAAATGCATTCCTTAATTTATTTAGAACCATTTTTAGAAGTTTTTTGCTCTAGCACTCTAATTATCCATTAATTTAAGTAGAATTAAAATCATCTTTGCACATTAGAAAGAAATCTCTTAGGCCCTCCGCACACGGAGCAACTCAAAACAAACTCAACTGGAAAATCCAGTCATTTTTGAGTTGACAGAAAGCAAACCCAGTTTATAATGAGTTGCTCCATGTGTGATGTCCCATTCAATTACATAGGTTAAAACTCATAGTCAACTGGTTGGTGATTTGAGTTTGTAATCAGTTTGTTTTGAATTGCTCCATATACGGAGGGCCTTTTTCTCAGTTTACTCAGTTTAGAATTCACTTTGGACATTAATAAAGCTCTTGTCTTTTTAATTTACTCAACGTACAAATGTCCGAAATAAAATCATCACTTTCAGAAAAAAAATAATCTATTCGAAGAACAAAAAAAGAGGTATCCCATAAATATGAAATTGCTCTGAGTTCAGTGTCTACAATTATGGTAAACCAGGATTCAAAATTTAAACAATATAAAACCAAAAAATGATAAATTGAAATAATGAAAATTCACTCTTAAAAATCACAGTTGGAAATTATAATTACGTCTACTTGTTCTGTATGAAACAAGTGGAGATTATAAAGTAAGGTCAAGAGGTTGTTAGTATAAAGACAGATGAAGTAGTTCGCAATGAGTGTAAATGGTACAGGATAAAAATCTACCTCTTTCAGGATCACTCATTTTTTCTTGAAAAAACAAGTCTAAAAACAAAATTTTTATAAAACTGATTTTTTTTTTAGGACTTTTTCTGGATTGTATTTCAAAACATTAAAATTTGTGGTTTTCAAAAGATTTTTAAATTATAAAAATTAATGAAACACACCCTCCAATAAAGAATTAAGATTGTAGCTTGTCTTCCTAGGGTATTTTGTTAAGATAAACATAAAAATTAAGTTGATGAAATAGATCTAAAAATAAATAAATACACATATGATGTACACATAAAATCTATACTCTTTAACTTCAAATAAAAAATTGTGATCCGGTCAAGTGTATTTACAGTTGTCAATTGCTAACTAGATTTTTTTGTGGAATTCACCCATATTGAATGTAAAATTCAAAGACCTAAACATACTATATGACCTATATCAAAAACTGCGGTTTGTTTAAAAAAAAAAGACCTAAACATGTTTTTTAATATATAAAGACTCTATAATGATAACAATAAATAAACAAGTCAAGTGGTGTGCTAGTCTGCTCACAGCGAGGGTCCGTAGGCCACACTGTATTGTTTAAGTAGTACCTATTGATATGTTGATATGAAACATAGAATTAATAAGCCATAGTTGACGAATACTGAACAAAACAGAACCAGATGAAGGGTCTTGGGTCAGGCATAGGGAATCCAATCCCGGACCAAATTTTCGATCCCGGGATTTCGGGACCGTAAAGCCGAATCCCGGGATCCCGGGACCAATCCCGGGATTGGCCAAATTCCAACTAGACTTATAAAAAGCCTAAAAGCATGTAGTTATGATGTATTATTATTTATTTAAATATTATTATAACAAAATAAGCCATAGTTATTTAGCATTTCTTTTGTTTTTTAAAAAAATTGATAAACATTATGACCCTAAAGAAGCAAAAAATGTACCTAATGAAAACAACTAATCATCCCGCAATACGTTTTAGCAACAAACAAAACTCTGCATACTTGAAATGTTCTTAAAAATATGCTGTTTAGGTTTTAAAATTATTTGAATTTACAAAACTTAACAAAATTGAGCCATTTCTTTTCTTATGGTATTTAGAAGGTCAGTTTTCGTCTGTACTCCAGGTTCATACTATTTCCAACAGTTTTTACTTCAGTTTTCATCAATTTCTTGATTTAAAAGTTATGTAAGTGTAGCTGGAGCTGGATAAATACTTTCCTCTCTCTTAATACATGCTTCCTACAGTCCACACCGCGCAAAGTCAACAAATCTCAGAAGTCTGTATACCCTTACTACGCTACTAAGTGCATTGTGCATTCGTCTTCCTGATTAATATTATTGTTTATTCAATTCATTTGTTTGATTATTTGTTTAGTTTACTAATTAGAAATAAATAAATTATGTTATTTATTTAGAAAATCAATTATTCTCTTGATTAAACAGTACTTGTACCAGCCAAAATACCGTAAAACGTAAAAATTTTCAAATCCCTAAATCCCGGGACTGTTACTTGATAATCCCGGGATTGCCTTAGGGGTAAATTTGCTCGGGATCCCGGTATCCCGGGATTCGGGATCCCGGGATTGGATTCCCTAGTCAGGCAGCACTTTGTGGAATTTCATAGTACTGATGTTGAACAGCAATTTGTCGAATTCAGACAATGATTCGTCTTGCTTGGAAATACAGATACACCTTAAAAACTTTTTTTATTATATGTATTATAATTATTTTTGTCAATGATTGAGTGATTTTACTATACAACAAAAAAATAAAAAAATAAATCTGTGGTAGAATAGCCAATAAAGGACTTTATAGCCTCCTTACTATCATGGCAATAACATAGGGCAAGCATTCTAAATCCCATCAGCCATATTTATCAGGTTTACAAAACGATATGGCAATATTAACTTAAGTAATAAATTCAAGTTAGTAACTGCTTATTAACTTCACAAAGTGTAGAGAACACAAAAGAGAGTGTGAGCCACATATAGTGGTATGAAAAACTAGGGTTTGAGTTGGCAGTATTCCGATAGTAATATATTACAAGAAAATTTAATGCTCAATTAAATGTTAGATTAAACTTGAAACATAAAAAATAAACCCATAATTTAATGCAAATTTCTTATCCATCACCAGCAGTTGGCAATGTGGCCATTATGCCTCTAACACTCCAATAGAGAGAAGTTAGCCCCTTTTAATAAAATTGCCCCTCTAAATTCGGTTGTTGCTTTGTCCTTCTATGTTTAGTTATAATTTAATACAATAATTTTCAATGTCATGCATGTTTTTTGTCACTTGTTTTTCTTGGCTCATACTAAATTAGAAGTTATTAAAATAATAACATTCAAATTGCCTCTAAAATGTCAGTCAAAACAACTAATTCATTCACATAAACACGATGTATTAAAGTAAACACAAAAATAAATCATTGTTTCAAAAGTATTGTTGCAATACATGTGCATGAAAATAATAACATAAAATGTAAACTATAAAGCAATCAATCTACTTAAAACCCACAACCAAGTAGAAAACAAGCTTCTAAAAATTGTATCCATTCATGATGTGCCTGCCGCTATGTACAGTAGCTTCAAATATTCATACCTTCCCGGTGTCAAAAAACTATACATAGTAAAGAGCTATCATAACAAATAACATTTTGAAATTATAACTTTTCATTGATTCTTATCTATTATCTTGCTATAGGCATAATATTGTAAGCAACTAAATTTTAAGGATAATATCAAACTTGAATCAAACACTTTTATTATTATGCTACTCAAGCTTGGGCAGGGGGTAGCCTCATAAGGCATGTCTGCCTTATGGAGTAGCGAGAGATCTCCATTACTCAAGACAGACTCATAAAGTGGAATCGCTGTTTTGAAATTTTGCTAATTATTTAAAATTTAACGGAGCTCTATCATAGGAGTGTACTTTCAATAAAGGGTGTTAATAAAGAAGTTATTGAAGAAGATGTAGTGTTACGTAACTATACATATTAGAAGAAAAACTTAATTTTTAATTCCTTGGGTAAATTAATATAAATTCAGTTTGTAAGAGGGTCATATGATAAACACAAGTTTTTAAGTTTTATCTCCAGTTAGATCATTTATTAGTAGGCAAAGTATTGCACTTTAAGTATCATCTGAACCAATGCAACATCTGTGATGAACTTATACTTCCAAAACAGAGAAAAAGGGGATTTTAAGTTTCAAGAAATCCCTTTTTAATTAAACAAGAACTCAGTTGACATAGGTAAGCAAGGTGAATGCAGGGAAGGATATTCTCATTAGAATTATTTTTGAAAGTCTCTTCGGCAAAAAATCTTAAGCAAAGGTCTTTCTAGACAAGCAGGCTGTCCTGAAATTAATATCCTGTTTGAGGAACGGACTTTAACTAAAAAATGAATAAACAATTTTTTTTTTTTATCAGGTCGAATGAGTATTAACCTCTTCTGCTAGCGTATCTGAGTGAAACAGTAATGCTAAGTGTAGGACCCTCACAATACTAAAGTGTCCCTCCTTGCGGGCATTGTTTTACATCTGAATACCTGAAGCGATTTTTTATTATAATTTTATGATTTTGGTCTAGCTTCTTCGAGACAATTTAAAAATATTATTTAATAACGTGTTGATTTTTACACATTATATTATGTAAAATTTTTGATTTTTTAGTTTAAAATTTGTAAGGGTCACATGGGAAATCAACAAAAAAGTTGTTGATCTGACATAGCTTAGTAGGTAAAGCAATGTGCCATAAACTCAGGGATCTATGGTTCAATCCCCAATGATAGTGTATTTGTATCTATCTTTCTACTTTCCTCTGTAACAAAAATATTAATGATTAAAAATATTTTTTTTTTACTCAGAAAACTAGTGCCCTGCAAATACTTTTTTCTTCTAAATATAAATACCTATGCATTTGATACGATAGCTCTGATACTAAATGTGTCCCTGAATCCAATAAAACCCCTTTTTGCTTTTTCTTTCATATTATAATCTTACGATGGAAGTAATGAGTCGATTAGCTGATCTGGCAAACTTTGTCATCTTTTCAGATCCTCTGAGAGCCTTGTCCACACCGGCTTTCTAAACAACTCACAGTCGTTGGTACAACATATACAACACAACGTAAATAAACAGATAACAAAACAACACAACCATTTAGAATTTAAAGAAAATAGAAAAGAGAGTTTACCTGTCGAATAAGTTGAATGTGTTCTTCTCGAAGTTTTGTATACAAATCTTTTAATTTCTGGAATTTTTCTTCAAGCACTTTTAATTTCTCTAAAATTATAAAAAAATAAATAAAAAATAAAAAAAATAAAAATAATAAA
>KZ651066.1:1020477-1034929 GCA_001010745.2 Gerris buenoi
GTGGTTCAAATCCCGGCGCTGGAGTCTATTTTTCTCTGTCTGTCTCCCAATGTTAATAATGATTATAATTTGATTTAAATTGATATTTAAACATTTTTTTATAGTATGAAGCTACCAAAAACATAAAAAAATTTCGAATATTTATATTATTAAAGTTTGCAAATAATATTGAAACTAAACAAACATATTTTGTTAAAAAAATGTACATTTTTCTTCATCATAAACCTCAACTACTTTTTATTGATACATAATTTGTTTATAAGTAGGTATTTCTATCTTAATTTTCATGTACCAAGGTTTATTATATATCTGATATTTTCTCAGAACACGTTAGCTTTAATAACTAATACTTTACTATAAATTAATAATTGATTAACCTACAGAAATGTATAAATTTACTTACTTGGAGTAAAGATAAGGATAATCATCAAAATCTAACAGGGACGTAGACATATTTAAATTTTAAATCAAATATAACAGACAATAACTCTAGGGGTAACTGTACCACACAAGTATTAATCTCAATAAACTCTTATTTAAGAGGCACTTGAAGCAAAAAAGCAGATAACAGTTATATCAACAGAGCACACGTCATAACATTCTCCCGCGTAGCTTAGTTGGTAAAGAGCATCTGCACCGGAAATGTGGGAGGCCCGGGTTCGAGTCCTGGCGCTGGAGTCTATTTTTCTCTGTCTGTCTCCCAATGTTAATAATGATTATAATTTGATTTAAATTGATATTTAAACATTTTTTTATAGTATGAAGCTACCAAAAACATAAAAAAATTTCGAATATTTATATTATTAAAGTTTGCAAATAATATTGAAACTAAACAAACATATTTTGTTAAAAAAATGTACATTTTTCTTCATCATAAACCTCAACTACTTTTTATTGATACATAATTTGTTTATAAGTAGGTATTTCTATCTTAATTTTCATGTACCAAGGGTTATTATATATCTGATATTTTCTCAGAACACATTAGCTTAAATAACTAATACTTTACTATAAATTAATAATTGATTAACCTACAGAAATGTATAAATTTACTTACTTGGAGTAAAGATAAGGATAATCATCAAAATCTAACAGGGACGTAGACATATTTAAATTTTAAATCAAATATAACAGACAATAACTCTAGGGGTAACTGTACCACACAAGTATTAATCTCAATAAACTCTTATTTAAGAGGCACTTGAAGCAAAAAAGCAGATAACAGTTATATCAACAGAGCACACGTCATAAAATTGGAAATGTTTTCAATCCAACAGTTAAAACATAAATGAAGTCGGGCAAGATCTTATTCACACACCAAATCTTTATACAAAAAAATATCAGTAATTTAATAAAAACACCAACAATTTATAGTTGATAAACTGAAATTTTAATGTAAACTTATATGTGAGAAACTCATTTAAAAAAAAATTAACAATAATCAACTAGAGCTGTTATAATATTGGAAGGCAATAGTGGAATAAGTGAGAAATTGGCATGGTTATATGATCACATGGTGTTGTTTATATTTAGAAAAAATCACCTGCTAAGAAGGCTTCTATTGATCTACAACTTTACCTTCTATTTCATTTAAAAGTAGGTATTTGTGAAAATGTTTTCTATAATCTTGTTTATTTAAACTGATAAAAGAGAAACTTAATTGTTTTGATCTTTTTCAACTTGTTACATAAAAATCTTGATTTAAGAAAGATAATAATAATTTATGAACAAGCCATTAGATTCAACAGCTTTATCTTATTTATTTACTTAAACTTTACTGAAGATATTTAAAATATGATTTTACTTGTATTAATAAAGAGTTATTACTGAATAAGAAATACTAATTAACTACTAGGGATGAAAGTTTATGGCCTAAGGTCACGGTAAAATCTTAAAAATGTGAGCAGCTCAAATTAAGAAAATAGACCACAAATTGCATATTAATAGTAGGTATTTTATTCATTTATTGCTTAGTCTATACATGGTAGATAATATTGCATCCATGAAATTAATCTTAATCACATTCTCGTTATTAAGAGCCACACTAAGAAAAATTGGATCTCAAATGGAGCCCAAAATATAATATTAATCATAGACGTTTTAAATTATTAAAATAAAGTTAAATTCAATTAATATTTTTACTTCTTCAATATATAATTCATAAATTTATGGTTAATTTAGTATCTACAAAAAACTACTTCAATACAATGGGTCTAAATAACATAATACAAAACTGGAAGGAATTATGATAAATATATTGTCAAAACTCACCAAATATGTCTAGTAATTACAAAAAAGTATATATTAGCTTTATATTAATAATTTGATCTAGTTATAAAATAAAAATAATAATTCAGGTCTAAATATTTTACAAAGTAATACTTCATTTTTTCCTTCTAAAAATCTATTGCTATAGAATATAGAATAACCAACAAAGAAAACTAGAAATAAAATCTAGCCTATTTCTCTTAATGAGCATGAAGTATGTATTAAGAGGGCTTTGTACCTTTGTTTAGATTTCTGAATTTGATGTTGCAATCTGTGAAAATAGACATAATTTTATCATACCTATAAAAACCACAGACAGTCTTTTAAAATTAGGATTGTACCCACATGTTACTATAGTATCTACAGAACATGGGACTTCACCTCCATGGAATCTCCCCAGCCAAGCCCCAACACTTCCGATTCACTTAAATAATGATTTGGTCTGAATGCATTGATATTTGATTAATGCATGATATTAGAAGAATTAAGCGATTTGGATTTAGTTGGTAAAACGGAAAGAAATGTGGCTAATGTATATACGAAGCTGGAAGGAGCACCTTAAGGAAGCAGGGCTAAGAGTTAAAGCAAAAACCAAGCTGATGAAAATATTTCAGAAAGAAACTGCTTGATAGGATCATGTTAAAATAGCGAACATCTTAGTTCATGTGCTAATTCACAAGCAAATTGGCTTGAGGAAGTAAGGAGAAGGATTGTAACAGAAAATAAATGCTATTTTGAACTGGGCATTGGCCTTAAGAATAAGGGACTATCATGGACCTCTAAAATATGAACGTACAAGATGTTGGTGAGACCAGTCACCACATGTGGTAGCAAGTTGTGGGACCTTAAACAAGGAACAGTCAATAACTTGAACAGGTTCAAGCGTAAAATTCTGCGTCTGACATATGTTTCAGTACAAGATGCGGTGGGACAGTGGCTATTATGATGGAATGAGGAATTAAGCACACTATATAATGACATCTCCCTTTCAAGTTTCATAAGGAACCAGCAATTGCAGTGGTATGGTTATAGGATAGGAGAGCACTGCCTAGCCCAGCGAGTCTTCCAGGCCTGGCAATGGGGCATGCGGCTGAGAGGGAGACCTAGAGCTTGGTGGTTGGATAGAGAGGAGCATGGCATCTTGACTTAGGTTCAATTATGAGAGGGGTGTCAAGAGGGGCCAAGTTGTTCCGACAAAGCACCAGAACCCTGTGGTATTGGTCAACTGTTAGGCCATTAAGAAGAAAACTATTACCTAATAAAAATAATAAAAAGAAGCCTCAATGTTTCCAGAATTTGCAAAGCAAATGTTTTCTGAGCAACTGAATGTCTAAATTGGTAGAAAATGTATTTATGTCTGATAACAAGCTTATCAGGGAAAAAAAATGTAAAAGAAATGTTACTTTTAAAGAAATAAAAAAAACTCAAAATATTTAGATTTAAATAAAAACAATTGGTCTGAATTAGATATAAATTCTTTTGATTTTTAAGAAATCTTCAGTAATAAAATAAAAGATAGGAATTAATCTTGTAAGTGACAAACCTCGACATTATCAGTGACATATCTCTTCAGTCTAAATAAAATATAAATAATCAGCATTGCAAATAACAAAACCAATATTAAATGTATTGAGACATTTATTTAACTCAATAAATTCTAAATTTTATCATATTATGCCATTTAATCATTTGTCCAACAAACACAGGGGATCAAAACATTATCATATACATAATAATAATGAATTTAAATCCCATAATATCTAATTTAATCAATTTCTTACTAGTCATATTTAAAAAATGATTTAGCAGGTGATTGTTTTTTTTTAAAGATTTTCAGCAAAATGAGATAAATCAATAATATCTGGGATTTAAATTTGTAAGAATGGACTAAATTTTATTAGTTTTTAAGCAGTATTCTCTATTTTTGAACATTTTAAGATGGAATTTTATTAATTCATTATTTTTAAAATTGAATTTGAGTGCCATCACAATGCTTTCTGTTTGTAAATACAACGTATCTGAGAGAGTAAAAAATACATTTCAGTCAATATGCTCTACATTAAAAGGCCTTATTTGAAAACAGGGTTAGTTCAAATAACAATTCAATGGACAATAAACAATTTTTAATTTATGCTGATTTAAAAGAGAATCAGGTGATTATAATCAATGGAAATGAATAATATTCTATGAAAAGATAAACAGTAATTTAGGTCAAAATATAATCTTAATGGCAGAAGATAGCCTGTATTTTCTAAGGTCAGGTGAAGGATAGTTTAAATTTGTCAAAAAAATTCACAAGTTCTTTGTTTTGAACAATACTTTTCAACACTAGTCACTTCATGACCCCTACTGATTCTGACAGCAGAAAACCTTAGCAAACTCTTCTAGAACCACTAGGGGTAGTGCTTAATTGCATATTCAGTAGTTATATGGGGTATGGTAGGTATACAAACAAACCAAGAGATCAAGGCAGAGATAAACTTAGCTGGACAACCTCTAGGTCAATTGGTAAGAAGGAGGTATATCCTGGAACAGTGTCCAGAAAATAAGCTTGGAGACACCTTAGTCAACATTCTACACCACAGTTAGAAGAGGGAGGATATGTCTAAGTAAGTAAGTTCTTTAAAACCTCTGTAGATACAATTAAATTAGAGTCATAGAAGACCATTTTCGCTAATAAACATAGGCATAATAATTATATTAAAACTCAGCCTCCACAATATTAATGAATACCTTTCAGTGAGTATATCTGGTGAATTATTTCCATTGGGTGGAGAAGCCAAATCAACTAGAGGTGTGTGGTCCTCTGGTTCTTCAGGTTCTGGAGGAGGAGCAGGTACAACAACAACAGGTGTCACATAGCTAGCTAGTTCCGCTTGGACTAGGAAATTAGGAGGATCCTGAAAAAAATAAATAATAATTTTTATCTAAAATGCACCAGATAATCAAAAACCTTAATGCAATTAAATATATTATGAATATTTGTATAAGAGTAAACAGTCACAAGCAATGCAGTAAATTTCAAAGAAAGTCTGTACTTTATTAATTTATTTTTTTTTTAAATTGATTATATTCTCTTACAAGAATTAGAATTATTGAATTTTGCAAGAAATTTAGGTACCTCAGGAAGCATCGGTATACTGATGAGGTTTTTGAAGTATTGCAAAACAGAAGCCGATCTGTAAAATTTCCTTAGTGCCTGGAACTGTTTGAGAAAACGCTGCCTGTGACCCGAAAGTAAGTCTGGTGGTAATGATCCATGAAGCCTTAAACATTCATAAACATTTATTTTTTGTAGATAATTTATCATTGTAATAAAGTATTGATGAATAGTATTATTCTTCTTACATACATATGAAAGAAAAAAAATCCTAATCTACAAGATAGAATATTTAATAAAGCATGATAAAAATATTTTGGATAATATAGCTCTAATAAAAATAAAAATTAAATCAAGAGTAAATCAAGAGTAAAGAATAATTACACCAAAGAGTATTCTAGTGTGCTAGTATTATAGATGTTATACACAAATATCAAAGTAATAAGCATTAAATCATACATAATCAAAAAATAAAAATTTTAATGCCTAACTGCTCTTGCTCATCATTATTAGAAGCAATTATTATACTACATAATTTAATAAATTACATTTAGTTTCGAATAACTATAAATATATATTTTATAAACAACATGGTACTCAAAACCTTCACAAAAATGAGCATGCACGGAACGATAAGATTTAGAGTTTTGATGCTTTAAATACAGTCTTATCTTTACAACCGTATCAGGGCAATTCCCTTTTTCTGTGATGTATCAGTTAATTAGGTATTGTTTATGCTTGGAATACAAAATTATTTTAAACTATTAAGTTTTTAGTTAAATTATACTGTTAAATTTTAATGCTTAACCAGTTAAATTTTAATGCCTAACCATTGTATGTTCTCAGGTAATGGTAATTCATTCATTTCCCCTCCCTTAAAATTTAATGAAATTTTTTTCATAAAATTTGGGTTTTAATATACATATTTTGCTTTTTTGTAAATAAAATAAAATTATTATCAATTTTATAATAAAAAGTATATTATTTTAAGTACAGTAGAATCCCGATATATCGTATCTTCAAGGGGCGAAGAAAAAATACGATATATCGTGTAGTTCACTAAATCGGGATTATGAAATATTGATGGTAAAAAAAGAAAAATTAATGCAATAATTAAAACTTGTATTTATTTTGCACATAAAAATACACTGTGTATGATCATAAAAAATTAAATATGTACTTGGTTTAAAAAAAATTATAATTTGTTTTTTTGAATTAAACCATTTGTTCGGGTGTTATCAGCATTTTATCCGAGTAGAACAGAAGGAGGTAAACAATCAAATCTTGGAAAAGGGTCCTCTCCTTTCATATACGTTTAACCGCGATTTTTCTCAGAATTATAAGAGTTATTTCTTCATCTAGAATCTAGGCTGTCCAGGAATTACATTTGGTTTGGACACTATCACACTCTCCCCCCTGAGTCTTTGTTCAATGCCGATCAAAGGTAACGCGAGAGTTCTAATTTTTTCCCCGAAGAATGTTCCCTCCAATAGGTTCCTTTGCAATTCGGAATTAATAAAAAAAAACCACTTAATTAATACTTCCTCTAATTTTAGTGAAGTGTGAACTGTTGTTATTTTTTTCTAAAACAACAGATATAGCCAGTAAATAAGCAAAATCTTGGAAATTTCCCCCTCCATTCATATGTTTTATCGGGATTATTCCCCGAATTATACGAGTTATAAGACGTTTATGTTCACCTCGAAAGGGAAAAAAATACGTTATACTGAGGGGACTGAAATACATTGATTTTATACCAATTATCGGGATTTTTTCAAGGGACTGGCAATAATATACGATTTATCGGGATATATGATATAACGGGATATGAAATACCGGGATTCTACTGTATTAGCAACTATTTAAACTCAGATTTTTCCAATTTTGTTCAATTTGAGACTCTGAAAATGGGGGAAATTTAGATTGGGTTAGATTTGTACCCTGTATGACCTTACTCTTAAGAAAACGAAGCACAATCACTCAAGGGTTAAAGAATAGCAATACATACTCTAGCAGGATGGACAGTGCATGGATGCACACTAAAGAAGTGAATTGAAAGTGAAGAGCTAAATTTTAAGCAGACATTCCTTATTATAAACAGTCTAATTTAATAAATAGTCAATTTAAATGCAAACATTCATTATTACAGTAAGATTTACTAAAGTTTTGACTTTTGACAGCGCGGGAAAATACGTTTGGAGCCAATGAGAAGTAAGGATTTTGAATTTTAGAAGGTCGGGCCAACTAGGCATACAAAAATGTCCCCCCTCCCCACCCCCTCCTACAGGCCTAGTGGCATTATTTTTTAAACTTTAGTAAATCTTACTGTATATACATTCTAATTGATATAAATAGCCAATTTATAAAACTTATGTTAGATATAGTCTAATTGGAAGTAAAGAGACAAATTTTAATGCAGATATTCTTTCTACCTTGAACCTGTCATATCTATCATTTAAATTTTGAATTTAGCAATAATAAATTACAATTTAATTACCTAAAAAGTATTTTTACACATGTGTCGTAGAGTTGTGATGAATCTAAAATATTAGGTATAAGTGGGGCTAAACGGCATTGTCCACAGTGTGTCATGGAGTTCGACTTAGACATATCTAGTGATGCAAATACTGAAACAACATAAAGACCAATCAATAAAGGACAAATTTTATTTTAACTTGAGGATTCATGTAAGCTTATTCAGATGAACAAGAAGGGAAAAATCAGAAGAGTATTGACTCTCAATCTTGATATATTTACATTCACATAGAAACCCTGTCACAATAACACTACAATGAAATGTTCTTAAAATTTATGAACAATTTTAAAAATTAATACAGGATGGAAGAATTGACCACTTATTGTATCTATCAGTGTGGTCAGCAGTGTGGAACATGTCTTGCCTCTGAAAATTGAAGCAGATATGTCTATGACCTTGGTTCCAGTGAAAGATTCATACACCCTAAGCATAATGATCACAATGACCTCTCAGAGGACAGAAAATAAAAATAAAAAATCTAAAGGAAAAAACCACCTCTATTGCCTTTCAGACAGAAATATATTGTATTAGATGTAACAAAGGATGAAATAAGCACACCCTGGTTATGTATGTCAATAATGTGACATCTAAATTATACATAAAACAGAATATTGAAGTGTTTATTTATTTATTATTTGTTCTTTTCTTTACATCTGATAAAACAGAAATGATCATTATTTATTAAGGACCATGTTTCTCCTCTAAGAAATCCAACAAAGATTATTGTTTGTGTTTAAACTTAACTCCACAGAGAATTGAGAATTTGTTTTCTTCTATCAAAGTAATATGCCAAGCAAAATAAAGGAGAAATTTCAACAAAAAGAAGTAACTGACAACAGCAATAATGTGGAGATTTCGTAGGTCAAAGTTCCTTTTAAGTTTCATTATTTCGGATCTACCTACAGTTATTAATTTAATTGAGGTTTTTTTTGTCTAATTTGGTTGGCACTTACTTCAGCTCTTAATTCCAAAGAACTAAGAGTGGAGCAAGTGCACGATTAATATTAGACTTATAATAACATTATTACAGTATTAGAGTAGGCACACAGTTGCACCCAACTCATTTTTTTAACAGGCTCTAAGACTTCTAGAATCCTACAAGACTCACTCTTAGAGTATCTTCACTTCCATTTATTGAGAGAGCTGGCGTGGCCCTGTGGATTAAATTACTTACCAACATCTGCTTGGCCATCACTGAATCAAGGGTGGTAAGAGGTCGATCCCTCGCCATGACGCTCAGATTTATATGGCTCACTAATGATCACATCATACTCCTTTTGGCGGTACAATGTAAAGATGTATCATGTGTAAAATGGCTTGGAACTCTCTACCACGGGGATAGTAAAATAAACTAAAAGCTGGCCTAATTGCTAGGTTGGAACAAGTGGTTCGTCTAACCCTCCAGTACTAGTACTAGAACGTTACTTCTACTACTACTTCCGTTTTTGACATTCCTTTCAACCACTATACTTGGCAAGTGAAATATACCCTTTTATCCTTAACCTAATAAACCCTTAGTAAACTAATTGGAATATAGTTGTCGCAAGTAACTACTTGCTACTAAATATGCCTGAATAAATAAAAGCAAGCCCAAAGTGAAAGTGTTGTTTAAAAAAACACCACCAAAAAAGAAGATTTTTAAAAACTTAAATAAAAGAATGAAAAAGTGCTAACATACTAAGTTCTTGTAAGGTGAGTATTTCATCCATGTAGTCAAACATTTCAACAGATAACTGAAAATAGTTGTTAATATCATTATCTCCAACTAAGTCTAGATCTTCATTAGTAAGAGCCAAGTGCCCAGGAATCCGAGGATTTCTTCTATGGAACTTTAATTTGTACACAAGAAGTTTTGTGTATTGTTCTATGAGTCTACCATATCCTTCCTTTAAGTGACCCTGAAACATATTAGACAAATTGTAATCACATTGCTAAGTTAGCAAATTAAATTAAAGATTATTGACTAGGAATTGCATTCTCTATACATAATATTGTTGAAACAGGTTTGCATCCCTAGGATTCGAACTATCACCAAGTCCAAGTATGTCAGTTTAGATATTGATTTCGGACAAGATGTGTGCACGCTAATAACTCACGTCACTTATCTGTTATAATAATAGCAAATGGACCTATATCACCTAGCTAAGCTATATATATAAATAACAAACTTCTTATGCTGGGTATTTATTATTTATATACAAAACATTTCACCCCTCTTAAAGGACACTAAGTGAATTTCTTCAGATGTAAAACATGTTTCCCACAGAGCTCTTAAAATAAATTTGAAAAAAAAATTTATCGAATAGTTTTTCTAAATAGCATTTAAATCCCCAAAGTATTAAGTAAATACGCATAGTAAAAATTAACATACCCAAAGTTTTCCCAAATCCTGTACGATGTCCAGGTGATTGTAAGAAGTTTGCATAGCCTGAACATGACCCTCTCGCAGTACTTTATGTAAAACATGACAGAACTTCCAAGCAACAATTCGGTTTTCTTGTAAAGGTAAACGCATGCAGCAGCACCAGAAGGTCTCCCCGCTTTTCTCATGATATGTGCCGAGTATGGCGCATGAACAAAGCTGTCAAGGAAAACTTTATTCACCAAAATTAATCACTACATGCATTAAGAATTAAATTGCATGATCCAGCTTGATTTAACCTGAAATGAAAGGTGAAATTTGTCTGAAATTTATGGATGGAATCCATATTATTCCATCCGTAAATTTCAGCCACGGCAACTGTGCGGCATCATAATATTTCCAGCCTACCTCGAGCCTAGTTAGTACTAACATTAAGTGCTCTAGTAGTGGATGATTTCGGTGTCGAACCAGGCCAGTCTAGTGTGAGACAACCTAAAAAGGGAATATACAGAGGCAAGATAAATAAATTGGAATAGCTTAAGCAAAACTTTGTCATATACATACACAGTAATACTGAATTCAAATCCTATAATCCCAGAAAGGATTTAGAAAACCCTTTCTGGGAAATTGAATTTTAATTACCTAACCTTAAGTAGTCCCTTTTTAAATTACTTCTAGATTTAAGAGTAAAACTGAGTCTATAAGAGACATATTTTAAAATCCACATATATATCATATGTCATATGCATACATATTCTATACATACATATAATCAAGGGAATTTTCAGTTGGTGCATTAATAAAAACTTGAGTTATACTAAACCCGCAAATATTAGGGGTTATTACCCCCATTTTTTCTAAATATTTCGAGGATATTTTTTCTATGTGCGCTACTGCATTAAGTTGTTTATTTTATTTGAAATTATTAAAGTTGTTTACGTTTTTTTTTTTTTGTTTTTTTTTAAAGTATAAAATATATTTAAAGCAGATCTATATCCTGTAGCAATATATGTAAACATAATTGTTAATCTATAAANAAAATAAATATTAACCTATTTTTTTGGACTGTCTCACTAGACTCTTGACCAACCTTAATTTCAGAATCACAGTACAAATTTTAATTTAATAAAAACTCAAACCCAGCATTACTTCACAACATAGTAACGACGGTTTAGTGCCGAACCTAACAGGAACTAATAATATTTATTCACAATGAAGGTGCCCTTATAAAATATATCATCCTCCAAAACAAATCAAACTGATGATACTTCGGTATATGCAAGAGTCGTATACGATACGGGTTATACGCCCTTGAAATATTCTCAAGCTCGACACTAAAAACAAGCCAACAGGGAAATAATTAGAATGGTATTTAAACATGCGTCAAAAGAATACATGCAACCCTCATAATATATTATCTGGTAATTCAAATTCATTATCTAAGCAAATTTACAAACAGTTATTACAACAAGTAATAAAGCTATAAAAAGCAAAAGTTATAGTTTATTACTGTACTTCCCTAGAATCGCATCATCGGTATTAGATTCCCATTTCTTTCAAAATTATATTGATTCCCCTTCCCTTCAATAGCATAGCGTACATTGGTTCTGGTCTCAACAAAGGAATACTTTAATCTGCTACGGGTTTCCCGCATCGTACAAACTTCTTTTTAAACCCTAATTTACCGTAATCATGACTTCCCAGCGTTAAAGTGGTTAATGTCAGAAGTAATAGTACCGACAAAGCGAATATTTCGTATTTTATACAACGGAAAAGAAAATAAAGAGAACAATCTTTAATATGAGATGGGTTAAAGAACATTTAAAAAAAAACAATATTTAAACAATCGCTCTAGATAAAATATTGCACGAACAGCAACTTAAGTAATCATTAACAAGTAAGGCGCGCTTCACGTAAGTACGTGAGGCGATAATTGCCGGTTTCTGTACGATGAAGTTAAAATTATTAAATTTTCTTTTGTCGCCAGCCAGATTGTCCGCCATCTTGAAAATATTAAGTGTGAAATTTTAATAGTTTCATATTCTTTTTCTACACTTTAAGACCTTTTAATTGATGGATAACATGGTGACCAAAAACATGTTTAGTCGCCCGTCATATTGGCCGGGCCGCCATCTTGGAAATATTAAGTGTAGAAACTCCAAAATGTGTCCAGTTGTCTCAAACGCCGAGATGCACCTGTGTGCCAAATTTTATGTTTCTAGCTACAGTAGTTTATGAATTGAAACAAGCCAACGGACAGACGGACAGACAGCCGTTATATAAGGTTTTTTTTTTTGTACTTTGTACAGAAACCTAAAACGAATGGGCGCAGGAGGTTGAAACTTAAATGGGACCATAACAACTACTTAACAACACACCTATGGGACTTAAACAATCGGCTAATTATGAGCTACCATACAAATTATTAAAATGTAGTTTTTAAGCTATCAATATTGATTCATAAAAATTGAGCGACAGACCGACACACAGACACGGAACCAAAAATGTTTCCTGATACCTGAAACGGATATCTGTCTTGGAATGATAGAGCTCGGAGACATAAAATATTTTCGTTCTTCAGAACGATCACATAGCTTCCGTTACCTTCGGTAAGCTTGGAAGTAGTATAAAAAGTTATCAATAATAAAACAAATTCAGTGCAAGACAGTAAGAATTAAGAATAAAACTAAACTGACGAAGTATTGCTTCCTACCTTCCTAGAAAACACGTGAGGATGGTTGATTACTCACAATACTCATGGAACGCAAAAGAAGCCTTGTTTCTTTTTATCAGATATTCCCCGAATTCAAGTTTACCAACCAAATTCTCTGAATATACATCTCGTTAGACGTAAATTTTGTACCAAGTGAGTATTAATGCGTTGACACCGCGGGAAAGTAAAACAAATGGAGTGGGAAGCCAATGAGAGCTCAAGATTTTAAAATCCAGGGTTCATTGGCATCCCATCCCTTTTTCGACTTTCCCGCAATATTAACCCCCTAAAACTCATTTGAACAAGTGAAAAAGAGACACAATTTTATTTCAATTTGTATTTATGTATTTCTATCTGTAAATAAGCAGGAAAGGTATGCGACAGTTAAAATTAATTCATAAATAATTCTCGCAACTAACATCCATTGATTAAAAAAATAACTAAATGACTGCAATAAAAGAAATCAAAGATTAAACTATGAAATGACTTAAAAACTATTTAATTTAACGTATTTTAATACTTATTTATCTTAACACATGTATTTTTTAATTAAAAGGATACTTCTGACATGTTTCTCTTTGACAGCTGTTTCTGATGTATTTATGGCTTTGCTGATGCTGACATGCTGAAACATAGTAAAAATAAAACGAATTAGATAAAAGTGATGTTAATAATTAATTTGATAATGGGAGTAAAACAGTTAATTAAGTAATTAAAAAAAAAAAAAAAAAAAAAAAAAAAAAAAACAGTTAACATATTTATATAGTACACAATGCAAAGAGGTTTGTCCAGGTGTAACATGACTAAGAATGGCTGCTGATAGAATAGAATGGAAGAGAGTAAAAAATGTTTACTACGATGCAACAATTAACATTATATAACTTTAGGTATATAAGTTGTCAGACAAATGAAACTAAAAACATAATGTTGTAACGTAAACATTTACTAATTTTAATTAGTGTATGATAATTAGTAGTCAAATATGGTTTATAACCAAAAAAGAAATATTTGTTACGTTGAAAATGAGTTAAAAAAATTCTTAATATAGCTTGAAAGGAAAACAAATCTTTATTAAGTTATTTCATAAGATTTATATTTAAAATATCATCGCCTCATCCCTAATACATATATTTTTATAATCCAAATTACAATTATCAATAACTACGGGAGACATACAGAGAAAAATACACCCCCGCACCGGGAATCGAACCACGGGACCTCTGTTTACCGTACAGGTGCTCTTACCATCTGAGCTATACGGGAGATGGATTCTTCTCTGTCGTAACTGATACATATTCCCGAATCCAAGCTTTAAATCTTATCCTACAAATCTAGAGAGCCAAATATTCACGGCAACAGAACTAGACCGAGAATTAACGCTTATAATTGTAAAGTACTCAATTAGTACCTGTACCTAGTACATCTATTAGAAATTCAATTTTTAAATTTTTGGTAGTTTTATTACTACGGAAA
>KZ651066.1:1045070-1055402 GCA_001010745.2 Gerris buenoi
TAAAACACTGCAATTGTTTACATCTTAAAATAAAATTGGATAACGGTGAAATACATAACTACATTTTTTTATACAGATCTCCAAATGGTCAAGTGGACCTATTTTTATATGAACTCACAAACTAACTAAATAAACAAAACACGAATAACTTACACGTCTTTGGTGATATAAACATCGATATTCTTGAATCGAACAATGACCCTAACAGAGAGAAATATCTAGATATTAAGGCAAATTTTAATTTGTCGAGTTGTATTAACTCACCGACTAGAATTACTAATGATACTCAAACTTGTTTGGATCATCTATTCGTTTCGAGAATATTTGTAAAGAAAAATCATTACAACGTAATAAATTGGACATCACTTGTGACGGATCATAACACTGTTATAATGTTCTACAAATATGAAAAGCATAAAGAAAATGATATTAATACACAAATTAAAATAATTGATCAAGTTCAACTTAAAAAAATCATAGCAAATATAAATTGGGACCCTGTCATCACTGAGAAAGATGCTAATGCATCTGCAAATAAATTTAACAAAATAATAGATGATTGTATTCAAGCTGCGTCTCGTATAAAGAATATACAAGCTAATTCAAAATTAAAAAAAATTAAGCCTTGGGCTACTCAAGGATTAGTGCACTCTATTAGGAATACAGAAAAATTAGCCCAACTACTAAAAAAAAAGACCGTTTGACAAAAAGCTTAACCAATACTACAAATCATATCGAAATAAATTGAATAAATTAATTCGGGAAGCTAAAGAGATATATTACAAATATAAAATTGAAAAAGCGGGTGGTAATCAAAAAGCAATTTGGCAAGTGTTAAAAGAAGTCATGGGAACACAGGTAACCAAAGATCGCATAAAAGGTGTTACATANTGACGGGAAGTGGTTCAAAATTGGGGTAATAGGTGTGCGATGAAACTTACAAAGCAAAGTAATATAAGACCAGTAAAAATAGGAAACAACTGTTTATTATATACACATAAACACATGCGGTTTACACATTATAAAATAAACAAATAATTGAAATGACCCAAAACAAATTTTACATTTCTTTCCTTTCATTCTCCTTAAATTCTTTTCTCAGAAACTATTCTTTTAGGGCACACTCAACATCTTCTAGTCCTCTCTCTGTTCTCTTATGCGAATTTGGTTGTAATTCTTTAAAGAGACAGTCCCGATATCATTCCGTTGTTTTAGAAGTTTATTTAGCAATGGCTGATAAAGTTTTCAATTTAATTGCGGCTTTCCGCTGGCTCATCTCGGTCGAAAGACGATCTTACGATCTTTAGATGTCTAGTTTCTCCTACGAGCTGAGATCACGACGTTTTGAAGCACTCATTCTTTGTTTAAAACTTTAAATGTTAATTTGACTAAAGAGTTCTCAGAAACGATTGAAAGACAAAAACAACTGACCTCTGTCTAATATAATAAAGCCTCGTCCACACCGGCCACGCATTCGCAAACAGTGTTTGCAAACGCTTGTCCCTGTTCCCAGTTATTTTCATTATTTTTCGATCATCCCTTATTTCAGTTTATTATTGCAACAAAAATAAAACACCAAAACATAAAGAAATTTTATAAAAATAGTAATATGTTCTTTTAGTGAAGAAAGATAAATATCAATGGAATATTTAGTCTCGCGGGCCCATAGGAGGCTCGGGCCATTTAGTAATAAGCTTGAAAACAATATAATTATTATTTAAGCAAATTAATTGTATGACACATTTTTGAATTTTTATGTCATCTATATATATCTATATATACAGGGTGACTCAGTTTTAATGGGACAAAAAATAAATCCTGATTCTATTGGCCGAGATGAACAGAAAAAAGGTATATATGCCTTATGCGATTCTTCATAGTTTTCTAGATTTTTTTGGAAAATCGATTTTTTTTTATGCATTGTTGTTTTCTCTAATAATATGCATAATAACTCAAAAACAAAAAAAGTTATAGAGTTGCGGTTTTCACCATTAGAAAGAGCACTAAATTTGCATTAAAATGGCTTAAAATATAATCCACGCATTACATTTTAAAAGGCACTNAAAACAACAATTGTAACTCCGGTGTTCAAATCAGGAAATACACAAGATGTATCCAATTATCGTCCTATTTCACTTTCATCCAACATTGCAAAAATTTATGAGAAAATTGTAAAGCATCAATTAATTACTTATTTAGAAACTAATAGTCTTCTGTCGGATAATTAATTTGGATTTAGAGAGGGAATGGGGACGGAGGACGCTATAGCCCAACTTACATATAAAATATACAGTGCTTTAGTTAGATGAGTCAAAGAAGTGTCTAGGGGGTCTTCCTTGACATGTCTAAGGCTTTCGACTCTATAGATGTGTCTTTATCTTGGTTTACCTCCTACCTTAAGAATCGAACCCAGTATGTTAAGGTTAACAATATCCTAAGCGAAGCAAGTACTTTCAAGTTCGGTGTCCCTCAGGGAACTGTTATTGGCCCAGTTTTATTTTTACTATTTATTAACGAACTGCTCTATCACAAAAACTGTCAAATACAGGCTTATGCTGATGATCTAGTTTTAATTATAACTGGAAATAACTGGCAGGAGGTGAGTATGAAATCAAACACGCATCTGTTCTACGTTCAAAATTGGCTGCAGTTTAATAAACTAACTTTAAATATTAAAAAATCATTTTTCATACCGTTTTCAATTTCNTTAATCAGGAGCTATCTGCGGGCTACTTTCGATATATCAACCAAAATTGTATTAAAATAAAAATAAAAAAAAAACCAGATGTGTACTTTTGAATATGTACGTGTAAATTAATGTTGATGAGGAACAAATGGGCGTAGAAGTTTAAAACTAATATGGGACCAAGAATGGGTTAATTATTAACTGCCATCTAAATTTACTACTTAGTTAATTATTAGTACATATATTATTAATAAATTACTATTTTATTCTTTTGTATACACGCTACAAGATGCGAGGAAGCTTTGTGCCACATAAGGCAGACTTTTATTTTTAAGAAGCTTATTTTATATAAATCATCATTTTTAGTTCTCCGGCAAACGGCTTAGCCGCATGTCAGATGCGTTTGTAAATTATACTATATTTTGAATATTTTATTAATAAAGTATCTTGAATTGAATATCGCACAATAATTTACATGTTTTAACATTTTTTATTATCGAATATCCATTTATTAGCATTACATCGCAAAGCGAAATTGACAAATCAATTACAGAACTTTTGATCGTTTCAGCAATTTCAAGAGTGCATTTTCTAATAAAATAAGAGTAAAATATATTAAAGGACTGTAGTCAATATCAAACATTGAAGAAGCTATACTCGAACTGTGGGAAATTACTTAACCCTACATGTTTAAAAAGATATTACATAAGCCATGCGCAATATAACCAGAACGCCACACCACCTCGGTCAGTTAGTCAGTTGTCGCTTGTCATCACGACAGACTGCTTTCAGTGTGGCCGAGCCTATAGTATTGTTAAAAACAATGTATGCGCACATACGTTTAGAGAAAGAATGAAATGTGCGCAGAAGGTTGAAATAATTATGAAACCATCTGCGAGCTAACAAGCTGCCCCTACACGGTCAAGGCGCTTGATCAAAACACCACNGATCTTTATTACTGGTAAATTTCACGCTTTTATCTCTTTTGGTTCAAAAGTTATTGGAACCGTACAGAGTGACAGACAGACAGACAGACAGACACTGGAACGAAGCTATAAGGGTTTCTTTTTTTTGGTTTTACCAACGAAACCCTAAAAACGTGTCAAACACAATAATATAAACAAACGATGGGTAACCATGTAAAATCTTGCGACATCCGACCTAATTTACTATGTTACCCACCTTAGGGGTAATTTGAGTTAATTAATTAATTAATTAAAAATTAATTGTTAAAACCTCTAAAATTTTAATTTAACTTTCATAAATCTTTACCCATATTTAAAAAAGTAAACAAATTTTAAAACTATAATTTAAGCCTACAATCAACACTTATTGAACAACTACATTTGAATGAAGTTCTAGGTCTTCCGGTGGTGTCCGCGTCTCGAAGGGTGTGAGTCCCCTGTCCTAGGTTGAAGACCGGTGTGAACTGATCAGTTCACACCTGTCTTCAACCTAGGACACCATGAACACCCCTGAAGATGCTTCTAGCAGTAGGAGCGAAACGTCGGGACACACACCCTTCGAGACGCGGTCACCACCGGAAGACCTAGAACTTCATTATGATTGCAACCGCGGAAGCCTACGAACATTGTATTNTGGAACGAGATGGGGTTCGATTCCTCGGCGTGACACTCTGATTTATATGGCTCACTATTGATCACATCATACTCGCTTCGGCGGTACAATTTACATATGTATGATGTGTGAAGTGGCTGGAACTCTCTACCGCGGGGCGTAAAAAGGGCCTAAGGGATGGCCTAATTGCAAGGTTCGAACAAGTGGTTCGTCCTACCCGTACTAGTAGGAAGTACTAGATTACTACTACTACTACTACTAAGATCAGTGATTATAGTAAATTAGAGCCAAATAACAAAATGCATAATTTTATTATTGATAATACAGATCAGTTTCGAAGACTTAATACAATTATTCAACACAAATAAATAAAACAAAATTCTGGCAATATTTAGAATAGAAATAACTTACGTATTTTATCAATATAATAATTACCATAAAGCAAATATTATAAGTCCGTAAAAAATAATGTTTAATTTAATTTAAATAAAGCATCAATAAATGGATTATATCATTTATAAAGGAATTTTTATCAACATTACACACAAATTATGTGTTTTTTTTATCTTAGTTTGTTATAATTTATGTATTTAGTATATTATCGAATACATAGATATAAATCCACTACCACTAAATAAAAGTATGGTAATCGGATACAATTTTCAATGCATCTTTGAAAACACAATGGGCGTAGAAGTTTAAAACTAATATGGGACCAAGAATGGGTTAATTATTAACTACCATCTAAATTTACTACTTAGTTAATTATTAGTACATATATTATTAATAAATTACTATTTTATTCTTTTGTAAACACGCTACAAGATGCGAGGAAGCTTTGTGCCACATAAGGCACTTATTTGCTTTACTTTACATAAGACTTTTATTTTTAAGGAGCTCATTTTATATAAATTATCATTTTTAGTTCTCCGGCAAACGGCTTAGCCGCATGTCAGATACGTTTGTAAATTATAATATATTTTGAATAATAAAGTATCTTGAATTGAATATCGCACAATAATTTACATGTTTTAACATTTTTTATTATCGAATATCCATTTATTAGCATTACATCGCAAAGCGAAATTGACAAATCAATTACAGAACTTTTGATCGTTTCAGCAATTTCAAGAGTGCATTTTCTAATAAAATAAGAGTAAAATATATTAAAGGACTGTAGTCAATATCAAACATTGAAGAAGCTATACTCGAACTGTGGGAAATTACTTAACCCTACATGTTTAAAAAGATATTACATAAGCCATGCGCAATATAACCAGAACGCCACACCACCTCGGTCAGTTAGTCAGTTGTCGCTTGTCATCACGACAGACTGCTTTCAGTGTGGCCGAGCCTATAGTATTGTTAAAAACAATGTATGCGCACATACGTTTAGAGAAAGAATGAAATGTGCGCAGAAGGTTGAAATAATTATGAAACCATCTGCGAGCTAACAAGCAGCCCCTACACGGACAAGGCGCTTGATCAAAACACCACGTCAAGCAATGGTGTCAAGCATGATTGATCGTCTAGGAACCCGTTTGATGCTTGAGTCAAGCCTTGACGGAGATTGATGGAAAGTTTGAATGAGTCAAGCGGCTTGACGGAACGCATGCTAGTCTAGAGAATTTTGATCAATCATTCCGTCGATCACCTGATCGACACCCCAAATTCTGATTCGAAACCATGGTATCTACACAATACTGATTCACTACAGTCCAGGAGGAGCAGTTCACTAGTCGAAACCATGGTATCTACACAATACTGATTCACTACAGTCCAGGAGGAGCAGTTCACTAGTCGAAAACTCCGCTACAAATAAGTGTTAATGAAAAGATTGATGGGATGCTTGATGCGCCTCAAGGCGGCTTGAAGGTCATGTCAATCAGCTTGACGCGATGTTTTGTTCAAGTGGCATGACCGTGTAGGGGAGATATGCCATCCAAATTTCATAAAAATTAGAGTACAAAGTTTCCTAAATATGGATGTTCGCAAAAAACGAACAGACCGACAAACTGTCGGGGACTATATGGGATCACATTTTGAATTTGAAACGTCGTTCTCCAGAGTAATCAAAAAAGCTTACATTACCTTGGATAAGCTCGTAAGTAAAATGTATGTAACTAATTTAGATAATTGAAAAACAAACAAAAGAGCAAGGTATTTCACATCTATTATTAGAGTAGAATGTTTCAGATTCATTCTATGATTGTGAAAGAGTCAGGATAGATAAAAAAAATCAGACGGAGCCGTTGTGTTTAGCAGCAAGAAAGGCGCTAATCTAACCTCTAATGAAAATAGTACTCTTTGCCAGTAAACATTACTCAGTAAGGTCAAAATGCTCTCCTTAGAAACCATAATTTTACAGAGTAATATTACACAACTGAATAGTAATCTTATGAATCATGAATCACTGAAATTAAATATAGATTCGATTTATACACAATTACACATAAAACTACAATTTAATAAAATAAAACTATGTTAGATGTAGGAGCGTCTATGGAGTTCATCTTAAAGGAATAACAAAAATTGTCTCTCCACGTAAATCCAAACTGGTTTATTTAACAAAGCAGCTTTCAGCCATCATAAGGCCATCATCAGTGCCTAAGACCAAACAAGCAAAGAAAGTCTTTAGTCTTTATTTGCTTGTTTGGTCTTAGGCACTGATGATCGCCTTATGAAGGCTGAAATCTGCTTTGTTAAATAAACCAGTTTGGATTTACGTGGATAGATATTTTTCGGTATTCCTTTAAAATAAACTAAGTGTAATGTGGGATTGAATAATACAAATTAAGGAAAATGTAGAGTAGTTCAATTTACAGTCTCGTGTACATGGAAATTTGACATACCTTTTTACAATCTTTTATTCATAGTTTTATTAAATATTCTGCACGAGTTCATAATTCGAGTAAAATTTTAATTGCGATATTACAAGAAAATACTCGAAGCTGCACGAGAATCTATTTAGTATACATTTTGAGTTTCATTGCTTCCGCAAAATTATTTCCGTATAAATTCAACTGCTTTTACTCATGCGAAATTTACCATATCAGCAAGAAGTCGAATAGTTCCCCGTCGTTGAAATGTATTTAATTGGAACACTTAAAATTTAAAATTGGAGGATAAAAGACAAATGGTTTTGGAGTATCGTCGTTTTTATCATGCATAACATACTTTCAGAGGGTTCTTTAAAAGGATCTTTAATACAATTTATTTAAATTATTCTGGTGCGGTGATAATTTGAGTTTTGGTTTTATTTATTCTTTTCACATGCGGTCCTTCGATTCCAAAATAAATTCTTTCAATACATCTAAAAGACTGAACTTAAGCTATTTGTTGTTCGATATCGAAGATCTGTCAAGGGTAATGCCCTCGTACACCCACTTTGACGGCCCCACGTCTCTTACTTAGACAAGGTCGACAAAATACAGGCTTTCACTTAATGTATTAAAATTCGAAGAGACGAATCGATTGGGAGGCCGAAGGGATGGTATATACAGGAGTTTGGGGTAGATAAAGTCTAAAAATAAACAGTGGAATTAAGTTTCAGGGTATTAACCCTATGCCAGAATAAACAATCTAAAGAGGGGGTCATTAGAACGTTGAAGACATCCTGTGTGCCAGGCTTCTATCTGATCCAAGGACAGTATGGACAGGGATCAAATTTCCCAACATTTTTTCACATTCTAGTCACTCTTTCTTTTCTGACTTTATAAACAATAATCAAAACATTATTTTAAGATCAAGGAACGAGATGGGGTTCGATTCCTCGCCGTGATGCTCTGATTTATATGGCTCACTATTGATCACATCATACTCGCTTGGGCAGTACACTGTACATATGTATGATGTGTGAAGTGGCTGGAACTCTCTACCGCGGGGTGTAAAAAGGGCTTAAGTGATGGCCTAATTGCAAGGTTCGAACAAGTGGTTCGTCCTACCCGTACTAGTAGGAAGTACTAGATTACTACTACTACTACTACTAAGATCAGTGATTATAGTAAATTAGAGCCAAATAACAAAATGCATAATTTTATTATTGATAATACAGATCAGTTTCGAAGACTTAATACAATTATTCAACACAAATAAATAAAACAAAATTCTGGCAATATTTAGAATAGAAATAACTTACGTATTTTATCAATATAATAATTACCATAAAGCAAATATTATAAGTCCGTAAAAAATAATGTTTAATTTAATTTAAATAAAGCATCAATAAATGGATTATATCATTTATAAAGGAATTTTTATCAACATTACACACAAATTATGTGTTTTTTTTTTATCTTAGTTTGTTATAATTTATGTATTTAGTATATTATCGAATACATAGATATAAATCCACTACCACTAAATAAAAGTATGGTAATCGGATACAATTTTCAATGCATCTTTGAAAACACAATTTAACTCTTTATGTGTGCTTCATCAGTTCACACTTTTGAACCATTTATGGTGTATTTTTGTAGCCTCATCTCTTCAGTACTTCAGTCTCAACACGACATTAGAATAAACGTTTATCCTTAGATAGCGAATTCATTTTGCAAAGCAATTTTATTGATTTGAAGTTAATGCATGTATGACAAGATGTTTGAATATTATATTTTTTGTTAGGCGGTAATAAATTATACTTAGGTATAGGTATACTTCTGTTAGATTAACACAACCTATCTAAAAATGCGCGATAAACTTTTCAATAATAAAAGTAGATCGTTAGATCGCGATTGCATTGTTTCTTTCTACGCCAGCATTAAACAGTGTTTCTGTATTCTATTTTCTATATTTTATTGAATAAAACAAGCTATGTAAAGTTCACATCCTGTTTACAACCAAACTAATTGGGAAAGATCTGCTAAACTCAATTTAAGTAAGGGAAGCTCTTTAATTATATTTTTAACAGATATAAACAGCGAATGGGAGATGTTGACGGAAGAAATTTTTAAGGTCGAACATTTACAAGCAAGTAAAAAATGTTGTAATCGGTGACTGTGACACCCCACTCTCCCCATACATTACATTAGTTGAATGTACAGCAACGGCAATATTGCACAATTGTTTGTACCATCATTTTTTTACATTGTAATTAACATGATGTACAGTTTATGTTGTTATAAAGAAAACAAATTGTTCTTTTACGCAATAGATGTTTCTGTTGTGTATGAGGTTAAACGTAAAGAATAGGACATATAATAAATGTAGCAATATAATGCTTAATATGTTGTATATAATTTATGTTTAGCAACGTAAATGTTAAGAGATAATTTTCTGAGATGCTAAATAATGAATAAATGTTTCATGTTTTACAGTTTTGCTGAATGAAAAATATAAATATATAGTTTAAATACTTTTGATTTGATACTTACTTTCAATTGATATTAATCTACAAAAATGTAACGAAATAAGATTGAAAAACAATTTTATATACCTATAGTAATTTATAATCTAAATACTTCTACTCAAGTTACATTTAAACATCGATAAAAAAAACAAACACAAATACATATTCCTCTCGTATAAGTTAGAATTATGCAATCAATTCTTACATGTACTTTCAACCAAACACATAATTTAATTCCTGGTTGTAGTTCTGGTAATTCTAAATGTTTAGTAATTTTAAATTGCATAGTATTTATCTTATCATCTTTTATAATAATTAATAATAACATTTATATTATGTGTTCTTTAAAATAGTTTATACCAAGTAGACTAAATACTGTTTATAATCGATGCAACAAAGACAAAGTTATTAGAGTCTAAATTAAAAGATGAAATCCAAGCTATTATTCATGGTTCAGGAGATAGCGCGCAAAAAAGTATCTGATTAACATCAAGCTAGAATTTTGAGTATATGAGTTAATATTTTAGTACCTCTCTTAAGAATATGTGCGTCGGCTAAGTTCATCTACGGGACATAGCTTGAAAATTAAGTAGACCAAAAATCAATTGGATATTATCAGATTTTCTTATCCTTTAGGTGCCTTTGGGGATGAAAAAAACTTTTTTCTCATTAATTTAATAATTGGCTCTATTTCACCCATACCTGGGCATCTTTAGGCCTT
>KZ651066.1:1068070-1084920 GCA_001010745.2 Gerris buenoi
TTACTCTTGTACTATTTTTGAAAATTGTACTTTTTGGGTACAGTGTACATAGTACGAAATTTTTAATATGATAATTCTTCATTTGAGAACAAGCAAAAATTATTATAAAGAATAACTTTTTCTCGAAAAATGAATTTTTTTGTCATTTACACGTATAGGCAACTCGAACTGGGGACATACTGTATATAACACTTGGGGTTAGTGTTTTATTTTCCGCGCCATTTTGCCAACAAAAAAAAAAGTTGCGCCACCCCATATACTAATTTCATGTTCACAATACCAACGAAACCCTTTTTTCGTGAGACTTCACACCCAACCAATTTATTTAAAACTGTCAATTGTTTTGATTTTTTACAGTAATTAAAATATCAATTTATCCAAATTTAAAGAGCGCAAACGGTTGAAATCAATCTGGAGCTATCTGCGGGCTACTTTCGACGAACCATCAAAATTTCATAAAAATCAATGTCAAAAAAAAAAAGTGCTTTTGAAGATATAGGTATAATAAATGTATTTTCGTGCCTATGTGGAAGAGAAAAACATGGGCATATAAGGATGAAACTTATATGGGACCAACAATGGGCTAATTATGACCTACCATCCAAATTTCAATAAAATCGGAAGAGTAGTTTTTAAGTTATGTTAGTTAGCAAACATTGAGCGACAGGGAGACACGGAACTAAAAATGTTCCCTGATGTCTGAAACGCATTTCTATATTTGAATTTTAGAAAACGGAGACCTAAAAATGTTTCGTTCTTCAGAACTATTTCATTGCTTCCGTTACCTTAGGTAAGCTCGGAAGCAAAAAGTAAAACATTAAACCTTAGCTCTATACATCATAGAAGAAGCTAAAGTGCTAAAGAGTTTTTACTTTTATAGTAATAACTAAAACGATTGTTAAAAAGGCTATTTTCCGTAAATCGGTAAGCTTTATGATGTGAACAATAATCAGAACTGCAATACTTAATTAAATTAAAGTGTAGTATGCTCAGTGAAATACAGCGGATGTTCAGTGAAATATAGCGGAGAAACTGGGGCACTAAGGCATTCGTATTTTTAACGAAAAGTCCCGTACTGTTGTTTCCATTTCACACTGTTAGTAAAAACCGGCTCGACACACTCGTAGAATTCATTCACAGATAATAAGTATGCATGTATATGTATACTCTGTCTAGCGTAGCACGCAACAATACATCTAGTTTAAAGACTTCCCATTTCTCATCTTTCATATCCTGGCCTATCTCTCTAGTAAATAGTGTCATCAATGACTGTGTTTTCCCATACACTATCTCTCCAACCCCCTTTTTTCATTACCCAAGAAGGAAGTTATATTAATAATGTTCACTTGCCAAGATTTTTTTTTATTCTTTATAATTGACGTGCAATAGAAGATTTCCTCAAAAAAAAAAAAATCACGGAGGAGATCCTTTTGATAAAACACAAATTGGTAAGTTCTCTTGGCATTGTGTGCACAAGAATGGGCTAAATAATGAAAGGCATTCAACACTTAACAGGTCTTGCTTTAACAAGGCGTAAATAATCATATCTTTGTTCCATTTCTTGGTTAAACTTTCCATACTTCGTACCAGTTCACAAGATTTAAGTTTTTAAAAGGGAGAAGAAACACATGTTTTCAAAATTGTTTTAAATTTTTACTTCGCCATACATAAAAGTAAAGTATTGTTTCCACCCAAACAAAATCCGAAACTAAGATTTCAAGGGAATTGACAATTTTGGATGTTTTCAAGATTTAAATGGTTTTTAGCTGGATGTCTGTCTTTCCGTCAGTCCGCTAGTGCGTATGTCTGTCAGTCTGTCACTCATAACTCCTACAGTTTTTAAACAAGAGAGTAAAAACTTAGTACAAAATCATTTCTTATAAGTTAAGTAGTTTCGCTGCTCAGAAAAGCATACATTTGTGACGTTATTAACATAGACGTTATTAACATTGTGACGTTTATAATCAGACATTTCCACTAAATTTCGTTTTGATATCTACCGCCATTTCAAAAATATCAAATCTAAATAATTTCGGAACTTTTCGCCGATAAAGCTCAAGCTCAAATTTGCGCCATTATACCATTCTATAAGATAAATAAGTCTTTTAACAATAGAAAATAATATCTGCCGCCTTTTTAGAATTATATGGTACGGAAATTTTCCATGTCGCCTCGCGCCCGATTTGATTTTCATTTCATTCCTAAAGAGAACTTCAGAATTGAAGTAACTCAAGCTCAAGAGGTAATAGTTTTGTTTACGGAATCGAGAAAACATAGAACCAATATACGTAGATAACATGATCATTATAGTCTCCAATTATATATTTTATCTAGTATAGTTCAAGCCGGAGAGCCCACTTTGATACTAATTTTTCATCCTCGCTTTGAGCAGCAATTATCAAGAGGGCGGCTAATTCCTTAAAAAGGAACTATCCTACGCCTATACAGAAACTAGAACCCAATTAGTAGCAGTGCGTTAACAGCGACAAACTGAGAAATTTTCAGATTATTTAATAGTTCAGTTGTTCAGTTGGANAAAAAAAAAAAAAAAAAAAAAAAAAAAAAAAAAAAAAAAAAAAAAAAAAAAAAAAAAAAAAAAAAAAAAAAAAAAAAAAAAAAAAAAAAAAAAAAAAATAGAATAAAGACAAATTATAAAAAATAAGAATAAAAAAATAATATTAAAACTAGAATTTAATTGTTATAATATTTTTGTAAATGTGACTTGATACATTCACAGATAAAATATACCTAACTGGTGGCAACTTATTACACCTTGGCCTTTACACTTGCCAGCTTTCCTGTAGGATAGAGCATCAAACAGGAAAGAGCGCCAGAGTAAAGGCTGCACTGAAGTGAGGGATTACGTGTCCACAGAGACGCACGCTTTACCGTGCGTTATCTCCTTAGTTAGTGTCAAGGCAACAGCGAGCTTTCCCACAGGCTTGCTGTGTTCTTTAAATTTACCCTCACTGTGCCCTCTAAAACTGTTTGTCCGATGACCACGCCACGCTCCGAGGATTGCGTGTGGGATTCCTCTTTACACATGCGTTCTTTCCTTCGCGCCAACACAGGGGCACGCTTTCCTGTAGGAAAGCGCGTATCACTTTTACAGCTACCAAATCTTTCCTACACGATTACTCGCACGCAATCCTTCACAATTCAGGCCTGCAGGAAAGAACGTATGTGTAAAGACCGCTATTGGTTAAGTTTTCTTTTTTTTAGTTTTTTCCTAGGTTATATAGTTTTTACAATTAGCTTATCAGTTCTTGAGGCCAGGGCCACTTTAGGCCTCTAGAAGGCTTATCAGGAATGGTTAGGATTTAGGATGATAATATAAGAACAAGCATAGGAACTTTAATAAAGAATTACATTTTCTCAGAAACCCACAAATAAACAATTTTTTCCTCCTAACTCTATCGTGGGACAAACTGCAATCATAGATATTTGAAGAACATATATTTTTTCTCATTTATACGTAAAAAAGATAAAACTATATTTGAAAGGTGTCTAATTAAAAAAAAAAAAAAAAAAAAAAAAAACTGTTAATTCCTCTGATTTTATCATTTTTAATTATTTTTATTTATATTCTTTTCAGTTTTTCCAAAATATTTGTTTGTCTTTTTTTTAATAATTCAAGAAAAACAAACAAATATCTGGAGGGCAAACCACTAATAATTTTATTTTATTCATTATCTTGTTTATCATTTTATTCTGGCACGTCAAAACATTTCCTCTAAGGTACTACAATAATTCTTTACCAATGAGCAACACCAAACAGTTAAGAACAGATGTTAGATATGAAAAAGACAGAGATAGAAGATGATAAAAAATAAATTCATTCATTCATTAGAAAAAAATAATTATGTATTTAAAAATAAGATGTAAAGGAGTTATAGGATCATTAAAATTACAAATAAAAACTTATTTAATAATAAAAAAAAAAAAATTATTTAATAAAAACATAAAATAAAAAAACGTTCCGAGTTATTTTTTAGATCTCTGATGCTCCAGTCATTTGCGCAAAAGCTCTGAAATATATTCTTTGTCGATCTGGATTTTTATTACCAACTAAACTTAAGAATAATTTTATTTACTGATAATTTTCAATGTATTTCGTTTTATATAAACATTAATTATGGAACAAACAAATAAAAAAATATGTATCGAGAACTTATATAGCGATTAGGAAACAATCATACAACAATTGTTGGTATTCAAATAATTCTTGCTATCAATCTAACAAGAAAAACTGATTATTAAATCAGACAAAAAATGTATGTTTAAGATTGTAACAAGAAGGATATTTTTTTAGATCAAAAACTGACACAAATATTATCAATAATATTTTAAACTAATCACAGGGTTACAACTGGCAACTGTAAATGGCAAATCTATCAGAGTATGATATTTGCTCTCATTTTACAGATGGTTTTTATAAATAACATTCATGCGTGTATCCAGCCTACATTTTAATGTGTATCCTAAATTTAAGATGAATAAAGTGCAATATTTGTTTTTCTCTTTAAAAAAATATCACAAAATAAATAGAATTTAGAAAGGAAAAAGTTGCACTAGGAGTGCCTTAAATGAATAAATATTTAAAAACCCTAAGTTAGATAATTCATATGGATACAGCAAGACCAAGGGGATCTAGGCGCTTGCCCAGCTATCAAAAAGTCGAGGCGACTTGAGGTCTTGGGTTCGATCTCCTGCCATAATACTCTCAATTGCATCTATGAATCGCGGATGGAACAGGGTGAGGGATACCCTCACCCTGATACTATGGGGCACTCTTCCCCCGCTGCTTATGTAGCTCACTAATGATCACACCCTACTCGCTTTGGTGGTAAAATGTAAAAATGTATGTTGTGTGAAGTAGCTCTCTGCCACGGGGCTAGTAATAAGGGCCTAAAAGATGGCCTAATTGCTTGGTTCGAACAAGTGGTTTGTCCTACCTGTCTAGTAGGAAGTACTAGACCACTACTTCTACATAATTCATATGATTGCTTAGTCATACATTTATAATTTGGCTGAAAATAGTTTGAAAAATACTGTTTTTTTTAAGAGTAAATTAGTAGTTGATGAGAATTGTAAATTTACTTTAAAAAAATCAATATCTGGTTTAGTGGAAAAAAAAGTAGTAATATTATTTAAATATTCTGATCATATCTCTCTATCCTCAGTACTTCTAAAATATTAATAAATCTAAGTAAAAACATTTACCTGTTACCTTGAATTAGTTTTAAGAAATAAATGGGCTCAATCAATAACCAGTCTTTTCTTATCAAGGCTTCTTTATTATATATTATAAATCTAATTAATTATCACATCTACTTATTGCAACTATGCCAGTTTGTTTCAACCGAGATTGTTGTGTAACTCACTAATACCAAATAAATATATAAGAGTAAAATTAATTGTTTATTGTTCCCATCAAACAAATTATGACTAACTTAGATTAGAGATAAAAGGTCTGCGTTAAAAAACTTCCTATTATAGTCTTACTAGAAACAGACCAAATTGTATACTTGAGCCTTCCTTCTTAAAGCATTAGACAAAAACTAAAAATGATTATTATGATATCATATATACAGTTGCTCTAAAGTAGATCTATAAGGATCACTTATTAGAGACATAGAAAAGAAGATATAATTAAATAAATAAATAAAATTGAATGAAGATGAATAAAGCTAAAAGCATATATTGTAGCATTATTGCAAAAGAAATTGAAAAAATTGTACCGTTGAAGCAATTAAGGAAAGGCTTAAATTTAGCCTGACAATGTTGTGAATATAAGTATGTTTCACAATATCCATTATTTAAACTGAGATAATAAAATAATTATCAAGAAGCATTATTATAGAGCTACCTAAAGATATCAACAGATAAAGTATTATTTGAGACTTGAGACATTTTTCCTCTTCCATTTTGTAACAAGTCTCAGTACAAAATTCACGTTACAATCATCATGTTACTAAATTCTTGTCATTTCATTTTCATTCTTTAAATAGACTATAATTACATCATGTTTAATCAAAATTTTCAGAAGTGGTTTTTGCAAGTCTCAGTATGCAATTATCTAGGTAACTAAATTCTTGTCTTTTCCATTATTTAAATAGACTATAATTAACATTATGTTTAATCAAAATTGTCAGAAGTGTTTTTTGAGAAAAGTTATTACATATTTGGGGGAAGAAAAATGTAGGGGAGAGCGCTTCTGCTTAAAAATATTAAATAAATTTAATATTATTAGATTTATTTTCTGGTTTTAGGTATGGACCATACCCGAGGGAGATCCCCTTGGGTATTGTTTCTTCTCGGTCTAATGGGTCTACTGAATATGCATAGAAAATACTATTGACATTAGTTCAATATTTTAGTCTCTATGTGTCTACACAGGGGTGAGGCAGAGTTTTAGCAAGTATAATTCTAAAATTGTTAAGCAGCGGAGTAGTCAGAGACAGGAAATAGTCAAGGCATATCTATGTATGCTTGTAACATACAACTCAATTAAAATACTGAAAATATTATTTCCAATGATTTGTTTTACCAAATCAAAATGAAGAAGGCAAAGAGTTCAATACCCATCAGAGGAAAAATACCTACAATCTATGACAGTCACAGATTTATATTGAAATAAAAAACCTGATGAATTTTGTGCAGGTAAGTTGTTGATTTAACAAAGGTTTTAGTTATCAGTCATCATTGATAAACTGATTGAATCTGGATCATATCCATATCATATTTAAAAGCAGAGAAGGGAAAATAGAAATGTGATAATTCTTATTTTTCTACACTAATTGATACTAGATATTATAAGGATTAAAACATATCGTACTTTTTCCAAGATATGGCTCAGCTAGGAGGAGAAATCAATTTTAAACTGAAACAATAGACTTTCTTTCTCACAACTCGCGTTTTATAATAAAGCCTGTGAATCAAGCCATTATAAATGTACTTCAATGCAGTAAGATGTTTACTAAATCAAATAACCATTTTAAGTGTTTAAGCCATTTCCACAAAAATATTTTTAGACTATAGATAATTAGAAGTGTATGGCTTGTTAGGATTACTTTATGAAAAGTGTTTACTATCTTAGGATTACTTTACGTACAGAGAATGAAGAGTAAAATGATCAAATTCTTGCCACATGGGAATACCAATTTAGTCATAGTTAATTAATTAAACTGACAATTGGTTAAATAACCAATTTGTTGATGATAAACTCTTGCCTTAATATCCTTAAGGTGCGTTTACACCTGACACTTCTCTCCGGCGATAAATGTCAAGTGACAGACAGAAATTGCTTTGAGTGTTTACATCTGAGAGAAATTGCTTGAGATTTATGTCGGAGATATATGTCTGACACTTCTCTCAATACTTAAATTTGCAATAAATGTACGACCCGTTTACATCTGACAGTTATTGCATGATATTTATGTCAGACAGAAATCGTCAATATTCATTCATCCAAATGTAAATGAAAAAAGTAGACGGGAAGTCAACTTCCGCGATATCTCTCAGAAGTTTGAATTTTTCAAATAATCGGTGTTTACATCTGTTGTTATAGAAGTGTCGACACTTATAGCTGAGAGTAGAAACATAACTCTCAGACATAAATTTTTGGGTGTTTATTTTGGCTGCTGAGATTTCTGTCTGACATAAATGACGTGCGATAAATGTCAGTTGTAAACGCACCTTTACAAATAAGTATATTAATGATTAAATATAATAAAAATGTATCCTGGTGATTATTATTTTTTTTTTTTAACTCTTTTTAGGGGTCCATAAACTTTGTAAAAGTATCAGACAAAAATAAAAATACTGGATTTACAGCTATTTCGAGTCCTACCACACACTTCTCTAGGCCGCACGTATTTAGACAAAGGAAATTAACATTTTTTTCTGAAATGTCGGTAATTTCTCAATTTTATTTTTGACTGATCTTTGTTATTCTTAATTTATTTAATTGAAAGTCGACAAACCAGATACATACTTATAATAGATGGTTAAAAAGCAAAATAGTGGCAAACCAGACCAACAAAGTCACTTTGTTGATTCTACCCCTCTATTTTAGCCATTGTTAAAACTGAAATTGTGAAAAGTATAAATATAGTGAAAACTATAAAATAGTGATTGTTACGTAAATATAATACAATGCTTATTACAAACAAAAATTGCTTGGTTAATTTTTTAAGTAACAATTATACAAGTACTTTTAATTTATACTGGGAGAACATGTTTACTGTTTTTAAAACTGGGCGGACATTTATACTATTAAAAAATTAATTTATTAAATATGTTTAAACTATTTTTGTAGTTAAGATATTTATGAAATCAAATTAATATCCATGGGCAACATACAATTTAAAAAAACACTGTGTGTGTCACATATGTATTAGTCATAGTTAATTATTAGTAAACTGATAATAATCAATTAAACTACTACAAACAAAAAACCTATAGCATACTTAAAACATTTAACATTAAATCTATTTATAAAATTTAAATACCTTTCTTTAATCTTGGTTGAACGTTCAGGATCTAAGCCTAACATTCGCCTTAACAGGTTTCTTAAGTGAAATTAAAGACTCAGGAATCACAAAATATACTCCTCTACTTAAAAATAGCAGGGTGAAATAAAATGAGTGATATAGTCTACTTTATTGCAGCAACAGGGAACAAAACCGCATCTACTTGTGTAGTTTTAACGATAAACCTGACAAATAATTGTTTGCCCTACTAAATTGTTAAGGTTGAATAGGATCCATATTTAAACAATTCATCAATTACCTATTTAAATATTACAGGCCGAAAATGTTTACTAAATACATTGCTTCGGAGAAGTATTAGGTAGGTAATAAATGTCATATGCTTAAATTGTCGGATAAAATGTATAATATTGTTAGCAGAATGAAAATAAAAGAAAGAAAGCCTTTAATTGCTATTTTTAAACATAAAAAAGATGGAAATAAAAATAACCTCGTTCCTTATGGAAAATCAGCCGATTTGGCACACGGTGCCCATAAGGAATGAAACTATTATTGTCCTTTAATAAGGAAAGAATTTCAATTCTTTGTACAATTTCTTAAGTTTTACAGATATAATAAAAACAAAAGCCAGCCTTTAAGAGGTTTGATTGAAATAATAAGCCGCACCTGAGATAAAATAAGGACTAAGCTCAAATTTGATGAGCAAATATCTCTTAACAGTAACTTTTCACACAATTGAAGCTAGAGGAGACATTATGACGCTTAATTTACAAATAATTATGACTAGAGAGGTTACTAAAAAGTAACACAATATTGTCACCACAATTTTATAAACTTATACATACTAGTTTCGACATTTATATCATCTTCAGTGTAAGTGTTAGCATAGTGAGTAAAAGACTAAATAATTTAGTCTTTTACAAAAGACTAAATAATAGGATATTATTTACAATAATATCCCCTTAGGCCATATCACAGATAGTGAAATATGTGGCATGTAAGTTAGTTGCGCCTCTGGACAATGAGCTTTATCGTACGTCGAGTCTCAGTGTCTCGATGGAGCAGAGTTGTATCTCGGAATCTTAAGGCCCCCATACACTGTCAAAATGTTTGCGCAAACATTTTGACCGGGTATGAGGCTGTTTGATGTTTGCGCAAACATGATGTTTGACGTATTTGGCCTAAATTTCCCTGACAACAATTTTGCACAAACATCATGTTTGCGATAAATGTTCGATCATGTATAGCCAGGGGCCTTTACAATCATTAGTTTTTAAATTAAACATCAACAATCTGGCTAGTAAAGTAATTGAAACAATACTGGATACATATTTCTTTGAGCATGAATGCATGAATAATGATAGTATTATTTGGAGTAGCACATATTGATGCACATATATTGATGTATATATTGATGTATATATTGATGCACATATTGATATAATGTTAAATCTTTGTCATAAATCAATCGCTATTATTTATTTATTCGTTTTTTGAGGGTTGTAGGACTGCTTGGTCATATACACCCAGCGCTATTATTTTTATATAACCTAAGTACATAAGTGTTTTGGCAGATTCACCAGCTTCGTTTACAAACACTTCACAATTATTTTTTATTTATTTTTTTTTTTTTGGCATTTATTAAAGATTATTTGGTATTACGTTTAAGACTTGCACCGATATGATAAAGGGGGGGGGGGGGCAAGGTGATACTGCTCCAGGGCGCTTCTTACGTAGTTACGCCACTGGAAAGCATCACAGAACAGCTTTGGAATACGGTTGTCAAGCCTACAACACACATTTTATTCTATTATTATCACTGCAGGGATATAATCAGTCTTGTGTACATCTTATATTATTCATTGTTTACTATACTTTAAAGGTGAGGTGAAGGAGCATAATCTCTTCAATAAATTTCAAAGTTTAATCTGGTTAAAACAGTGTTTTGTGGGCTTGGCAATCACATTATAAAGCTTTGTTTATTTGTGGTTAAATTGATGCACTGTTAACTGCAAATTGCATTCACACAGATGTTTAATTCCTTATTTAGTGTAGGTGGAAGCTCTAACTGGAAGAAACTCAATATTATCTTATTTAATTACTTCACAAATAGCATTATAACAGGCTTGAAAACGCCGGATTCTAATAGAAGCAATGTTGCATGCTAACAGGTTGGATAAGTACAAGGGTGTTATGACATTTTGAATGTTAATTATCTATTTATAAAAATTCAACATTAAGAAGTTCTTTTTAACTCCTTAGCATTATGTATAAATAACTCAATTGAAAGGTCTGTGAAATGTCAAATCGACATAACGATAGAGCAACACTTCGCTTAAGTCATTTGCTATTAAGTACCTAACTGATAAATTGGTTCTTGATAATGTCATGCTAAAGTGATAATACGACAAAGAGTATAGAATATATATTGACTTCTAAGGCGGACTTGATTTTACCATCGACAAGTGGAACCTAATTGCCTAATTGCTAAATCAAAACATGGCTCTACATTGATCTTGTGGGTGGTAACAAAAACGAAAGCAGTTAAACTATTTAACAGTTTAATTAATTTAATATTGGAAGTAAAATTCCTTAAGTATACAGTTAAATCGGTAAATCTTAAAAGGTGAAATTAGAGTGTGAGAGAAGATTAGAGAACATCTCTCCACATAATGGCATCTTCATTCATTGTATCACAATCATTCAACAAAACACTTCTTAGTCTAGCAAATTGAATGAAATAGAAATAAACTTGGCATGATACGGTAAGCAACAGATGGTACCAAGGTCGAAATAAATGACATCATGAAAAAAGAGGGGGATTAATTCTACGAGAACAATAATGTACGAGGTATCCAATAAATATAAATAACTCACCTGGAACTTTTCGAAGTTTTCCCTTTCTTGTTCGAGGCTTGTTTTCCTCTGAGGAAGAACTCGGGGCAGCGACAAGGATGACATAGTCTCCTTTGTCGACGAAGAAAATATATAAAATAATAAAAAATAAACGCAACTTCACAAATTTAAGTAAAAATAATAGGCAGAACACGAGAAAAATTATTCGCCCATTCCCCGACCAGCGATCAGACTGCACTGCACGACTACACTAGAAACTAGAACTAAAAAAACAGTGCAGGCAACATAACTTGAAAATAATGGATATCCCTACTTCAGTTGGCGAGGGGGTGGTCGGGAGATTCCTGGCATCCCTCCCAGACTCCTCCAGATTCTCATTCCAGCCATGTTCTTTTTTCCCATCATCACTTCCTCCTCTTGTTTTTCGCCTTCCTCTTTTAACTAATTCATCATTCATCCTTATTCTTCTTCAACTAAAAACTGTTTGCCAAGAGATAATGACGTATGTGTTTGCCTTTGCTTCAGTTAAGAACAATGAGACATTTTTTCTAAATTATACATACATCAAACAAAATTTATTTTATGCAGTTAAAAAAAAAGAAAGAAAAATAGTTGTAATTAGCACACTATGGTAATTTCTTAAAGCTACAAACCTATTTTACAATGAAAAACAGAACTATAGTTTTGGTTTACATAAAAAAGAAGAAATTTAAAGGAGGTACATAGTTTATTATTGCTATTCATTGGTCACCTTTATCCTTACTGGTATCCATCCTTATTTATTGCATAGGCATAACCTTCACTTTATATTTAATAAAATTTTTTGTAATGAATTATTTTAAATGTTAGATTTAACTATTTATAAACTATTTTTAAACATTTCATGACTTTTTATAACAAACTCAAATCAAAACACAAAGGCAAAGCAGCTTGGTCTTAAATTTGGCATCGCATACGAGTACTCATTCATTTTATACGGTAAAATATTAAATTTGTTGAATTAGTATTGTAAAACTACACAGTTGATGAAGAATTCACCAAATAAAAGATAGAGCACACTTTTGATCAACTTCCTATACTTTGGTAATTTGAATTTGATCTCTTTCGATTCTCAGTGGCATTAGATTTATTTTTATAAAATCTTAAATGCGCGCTGACAATCAATATTGATATGAGACTATTTGTGGGCTACTTTTCCTAATTTATTCAAAATCGGATAAATACATTTAAAGATTTTTGAGTAAATAAATAATAAAAGTTTGAGCAATGGTTTGAAATTAGATGGGACCAACAATGGGCTAATTTTGACCAACCATCCAAATTTCATTAAAATCGGACGACTAGTTTTAAACTTAAACAATAATAAATTGTTTAAGACATCACTTATTATTTATCAGTTAATTAATTTGATGCATATTAAAATAAATATAATATGTATAATTTGTATTAAACAACCCTTAGAATATTTTGAATTAAAATCTATATTAAAATCCGCCTTTTTGTACCTACCACAATCAATCAGCTGATAAAATTATTCTTACTTTCTGCAGTACGAATCAAAATACAAACTGTTTGTTGATTGTTGACATCATGGCAGATTGATATTTATGTTAATCTTTGTCTTTGTGCTTGAATAGTTGTTTCTGTTTATTGCATTATTGCAGTTTATTATTTTTTTTAATCTATTGAATGATTTAAATGTATCGCAGAATTAATCAGTGACATTTTTTACGCCTAATATTCTCCAATGAATCGTCGTGCTTCTTTCCTTGTTAGGTAGGAATCAGATTAATCAGAACACAACTTTTATTATTTAATCTTAATATGTTTCGTTAAAATCAACTAAATCTCTCTTACTTTTTTACAATCAAGATATTTCAAGATCAATCCAGATATTTATTCAATTTGGTAAATTTCAAATATAATTGAAATAGTTGTCAGTTTGAAAAAATCCAAAAATAAGAACTCGTCCCATTGCCCATGTGATGCATACAAGCCACACATCTATATGAAGGGTATTAAAGGAATACCAGAAGCATCCGTTTCAAAAAGTGCAATTGTTAATTCCAGCTAATTATCCCAGAGTTCAATTTACATAATGGTACCTACTTGACAAGATTTCCTAGGAGTGTACTATGGATAGACGAGGTATGTTTTAAAAGAGATGGCTATTTTAACCCTAGAATACTACTGTTAGGTATTAGTACGCTGTTACTACCGATACGTCACTGTGACTATCATTGGATCCGTTTTAAATTATACTATTTATTAGTCTCTAAATATAGTAAATTACTTAAAAAGTCAGTATTATAGGCGATTCATAAACATTTTTAATAAAAAAATAATTATTTACAGGTACATATTTGTGTAGTAATAAGTAGAGGAACACAGTTTTACTTACTACTATACACGATTCACAATAATTTTTGCGTCTGTTTCAGTCAAATTTCATACAACTAAGCATTAGAAAAATAATTATTATAAACTATAGTAATCATTGTAGGCATACAAGGATGTTGGGAAATATTAGACTTAGTGGGGGGGGGGACTGGCAGCCATTTTTATAAATTCAATACGTCACTTTGACGCACGGTAGTATTCTAGGGTTAATACACTCAAAAGCCACATTTGGAGTGCAGAAAAACCTCACGCCATTCACAGGTTGCATCATCAATGGAAGTTTTCTGTTAATATTTGCACTGGGATTGTTTACAATTATTATGTGGGACCATATTTACTGCTTGCAAGGTTAGATAGTCATGAGTATAGGATTTCTCTGGAACATACTCCACCAGAATTGCTTGAAAATGTCCCACTTCAATTTGGAATAACACCTTTCGTTATATAGTTGCATTAAACAATTTCTGCCCACAATCAAAACTTAATTTAGTATAGTATAATATTGATGTTGATATTGTGCTGTCTGGAGAACCTAAATTAGACAAAGTACTCTCTCATTGAATTAGTTTTTGATTATTTTTTTAAACAATTTATTAACCTATCTCTCCATTTCCCCCTCTATCACTGTCTTTGAAGCTTTATTTCTTCTTAAGTGTACACAAAAATATTACGTGTATGGGTCAATTTTACTGTGAAATATTTGATAGTTTACAGTAATATTGAGCGTCTATGTGTAATTTCTGTGACACTACTAGTAAGAGAGCCTTTTAGCAACCTGTCTTCACCAGTTATTATATCAGTGTTATCAGCAATAGTTCATTTTTACTGTGTGTCCAAGATAAGGACACACAGTTTATGTTTTGTAAGGTCCTAAGGAAAAATTAAAAGCTCACTTTTGCTATATTTTGACCCCTCTTTGTCTTTGGGTCATCTTCAGGCTGACTAGAAGATTACTTTTTCATCCTGTCATTTCTAAATTATTTATTTTCCTCTAACCTAAGCGGCTATTGTCAATAGTTTGGGATGTGTTTTTCTAAAATGTCATTGATCTGCTATGATTGTCACTATTATTATGTGTATTAAATTTCAAAACAAATTTATTAAAACTTAAAAATTAAATCACTATTTCATCACCCAATACAACCTCTCCGATCGAGAGGTTGTATTGGGTGAATGCACTTTGTACTGAAAACTTATTTCACTTAATTGCTTTAGCAACTCATAATTGAACCTTTTCCATTTCTAGATGATGCCCATGGATGCTGATTATGGCTATGGCGAAGGGAATTGGACCACTTCAGTTTGGCTGCCATGACCCCTGGACTTGGGATGACAAAGCCAGGTCACCCGAGGTCTTCCTGTGTGAACCCACTGTTGCTTTGTTTCATCCCTCCTGGGCTAACAGCACTGCTGGAGTTAGAGGTACCAGGATACTCAACAATGGCATACATTATTGGGAACTTTCTCTTTCTAATCGGGTTTTCGGCACAAGTATTATGTTTGGTATAGGTAAAAGTTCAGTTAAACTCCACAATACTCATTTTAAAAATTTGTTAGGAGAGGACAAAAATTCATGGGGTCTATCACATAAAGGTTTAGCTATCCATGGAGGTAAGAAACTCAAGTTCACCGAACCCTTTCAAGAAAACAAAGAAACTGTTGTAGGTGTTCTTTTTGATGGTGTGATGGGTACGCTAACATACTATAAAGATGGAGTATGCTTAGGAGTGGCTTTTACAGGACTAGATAAAATTAAGGAGCCTCTTTATCCCATAGTGGCTTCTACAGTAGCCAAGACCAGAATTTCTCTTATAAATACTATGAGGGAGTTTGTTAGTCTTCAGGATACATGTAGAGAAGTAATTGCTCAAACTTTAGAGAGTCCAGATCAACTTGATAACCTCTGTTTGCCAATTAATATCAAATTGTATATAAGGGATTCAATGTTCACTGTATCTAACTCTAACTGCGTTTCATATCGTAGAGATAGTTTTGGTGTTAAGAAGCCTTTTTTATTACGCTGACATTTTGTTCCTCGGTGTTATCCAAACTCATCAAAATTTGAGGTCATCCAGCCAATTTTATTATAAAAGCACACATAATTTGAAAGAAGTATTAATTATTTATTTATTTTATTTTTTATTAAATGTTTGTGTTGGTTCATATATTATAATTGTGCAATATATTATAAAGATATTAGATTTTATAATAACCGGGGATGTTCCTAGTGGTGAAACCTTTAAATTATGTTTTTAACTCTCTCAATTTATGTTATTTCAGTAAAAAAATTAGTTATATCTATATGGTCTCCAATTTAATTATTATTAACCCCTGGTCTTATTCAATATAGTGTCGTTAATATTCATATTTTATTTATTAGGAATTATTTTATTGGGTTTCTAAGTTGCCATATGATAATGCAGTAACAATCAAATAATGTTAAATACTCTAAACAAGACCAGAATCCAAGATGAAGCCTGTGGTCCACTAGCACGGAATAGAGCATATCCAGAGTGGTTGTCGCAACTGGCTATGTCTCTTCTTTTAGATAAGAAAGTCTGGGGTAATTTTGGACTAAGTGGGATTCAGTCTCCCGAGCCTCACCACACTCAAAAGCATAGTTTTCTCCCATTTTAAATAGGTGATATTGAAGTCAGCAGTCCCAGTCTATCAGTGGCGGATTAAAGGGGGTGGCGGCCGCCCCCCCCCCCCCCCCTTGATTATACTTTTTTGCCAACGACTACCAAATTTCATATCAGAAATGCATCAATGTGCTGTTTTGAGAGGTAACATTTTCAAAATTTTCCAGGGGGACCCCCGGCCCCTCAATATACCCCCTCCCCCGCAATAATTAACTTCTGACGACGCCTGGCGTTCCAGAGTTGTCCCGGTTTTGGACTTGTCTCCCGAAAACACTTTTCAGGACGCCAAAATGTCCTAGTTTTCAATAGAGACGCCGATAATAGATTCGTTTAAAGAAATCCACATATTCTGATAATTATTTATTTTATAAAATAATTTATAGATGCGTAGTTTTAGCAAAATGTTTGTTATTGCCAATCTGAATCAACCGCATTTATTCCAATAAAAATAAGTATTTGC
>KZ651066.1:1121536-1137417 GCA_001010745.2 Gerris buenoi
AGAAAATGTTTGATCAGACCCCTCCGGGATTCGAACTCACGTCGGGGTTTGGACCTTGGTTTCAGAGCTAGGGCGCTAACCACTCAGCCACGCCGGCCCCTAATCAAGAATTATTTACAACATTTTAAGTTATTTTAATAACAAAAATTGGCTATGTCACGACATAGTAAATTATTTTATACATAATTTTAAGTTAAATAAAACAAAAACTAGCTATGTCGACAAAGTCATTAACAACAATTTTACAAGTTGCTCAAATGTCGAATATGTTACAACAAAAATTGACTTAGTCATTATATGTCGGATAAATTTGGATAAATATATAATTTTAATGCTTGCCATTAGGAAAAAACATGTTTTTTATATCTTCAGAACTGCTGGAGTCCAGCTGAATAAAAAAAAAATATATTTGCTGAGAGGGACAAGAATGTATGCAATTTTATGTAGTCAAAAACTTCAAATGCGATTTGAAGTTCCCTAAAAATGATGATTTTTTACTTAGCCAGTTTTAGTTTTAAGCCGACGAAATCTAAATTTCTAGCACCTAGTTTAAATTTTAATAGCTTTAGCTTTAGTTTAATAGCTTTACACTTTTAGCAAATCTATTAAAGTATTACAACGCTCAACCGTTTAGACGTCGCCTATTTTTTTTATAAACAGATAAATTATTAAGAAGACATTTATCAAGGTCTAAAGAATTGTCGTATTGCCATAAAATTACAATAAGAACAGGTTTAGCAAAGCAATAAATAAACTTTTAATATATTCGGAAGAAATTTAAAATTGTGGTTTTAAGAAGAGGCAATCTTCTTATTCTTCTTACCTTATCTACTTGATATCTTCAGTATTTTTTGTTTACATTGCATATTTAATTTATTATTGTTGCTTAAATAGTAAAGGAAAAAATATAATTTATTCTTAAGTTAAACAATCGGAGTTGGGTTTTTCCAAAGAAAGCTTTAATGGGATTTAAGATTGCGCTTGCGCATCTAATCCCTTTATAAGCTCTTTGACCATCAGCTTAGCCTATTAGTTTCTTAAAGCAACTCGCCGAAAAAGAACTAAAGGTTAGTAAATATTTATCTAAAAATAAATTTTGAGTAACAAGAAAATTTAGTGTCAATTTTTCAATTGTTATTTCATTCAGTCATTTGGTCATTCGGGATGATAAAAAAGAACCATTATTATTTAGGTAATTATATTAATTGATTGGCTATAATTTAATAGGCTATTAGGCTATTATACCATTTCACACACTTCTGAACCTCATCAGGCCTTATGTCTGCATTAAAGGTTGTGGGGTAGGGATTTTTATCAATTATGTTTAAGGAGTAACTAACTATTTCTATAGATTATCAGTTAACAAAGTAACTGATAAACAACAGAATGCGTAGATCTAGTATACAGTTACTCCTTAAACACAGAACCTAATTTAACACCAGGCCGAATGGGCCTAATCGGTTTTTTGACATTATAGTTGAGTTAGGCTTACGAATATTAACTTACCATAACGGTTATGAAAAAAGAAAAAGAAAAAAAAAGAAGAACGTATTATAAAAATACTATAGTTCATAAAAACTACGATGAAAAAACAATGTGGGGGGGTGGGGGCCAGNGTTTAGCAATCTATTTTTAATTTTGTGTTTGTCTGCTGTATGCCCTTAAAACGCTTTTTGGCGTTCTCACTTTACTTTAATTTAAAATACTATAATTGGAACAATTAACTTTGTTTTTTATTCATACAGTCTGACTGCATCTGTACTGCTAACTATGATCCAGTCTGTGGGAGCAATGGAGTTACATACAGCAATTCTTGTCAACTTCAATGCGCTAAGGAGAGTAACCCAGGTAATAAGTTGATCTTCTTTCTTTTTGCTACAATCAACAATTATATTAAGTCTGTTTTGACTTAATAATTAATATTATTATGTATTTAGATAAGGCACTGTATATTTTAATATTTTAAAGGTTTTTTTTTGGCTATACTTTTACACTTTGATTAGTTTGATAATACATATTTGTTTTTCTCAGACGTTGTATACCTATAATATTAGTATCTACTATGATTAGGCTCGATCTCAAAACGAGAGGGAATGTACCCTTTTACCTTAGACTCAGACTGATATGTACCTTTAAAACTCGCACACGTCCAGGGAGAGAGGAGAATTTTTCTATGATAACTTGTCAAAGTAGAACCCTGAAAGACTATTTTAGCAACCTTCCCGTCATCACCAGCTATATTATCAGTGTTACCAGCAATAGTTTACTTTTGCTGTGTCCAAGGAAAGGGAATCTCCCATAAATTATGTTTAGCGCAATTTGATACAATTTACACAGCGTATAAATCAATTCACAAATTAAGGATTTTTTAATATATTCTGACATTTTATCCATACGGTGTTGTATGGAGTAATTACCGTGCGGAATACTTTTTAAAACTGGTTCAGGATTCATTTTCATAACAGTTTTTATTACCTCTTTTATTGCTAGTGGGCGATATTATTTTTTTCACTAGTGGAATGTGAATATCCGGCTCTTGCAATCAAAAAAGAAATATTTTAAGAGGCTTTTATTTTCTTCCACCAATATTATTAATAGAAGTTGACGGCTTAAGAAATTATTTATTTCCGATTTAGAATGATGCCCAAATTTTTCTTTTAGATTCTTATAAATATTCAATATTCAAACTATTTAAATTTATCAACGACCCCCAATAGACCCCTAGAATTCCATGGATCCCTTTTAAATTTCCATAGACCATTTCCATAGAAAGGGGTTCACCTGGACCCCGTTGGGAGCTCATGGTAAAAACAATTTGATGGGCAACTCCAGGTAACTTCTACTTTTTACTGAGAATGTAAAAGTCTAGACAGATTTTATGTATAAAACTGCTATCCAATTGTTTACAACTCATAACAAATATTTACAAATATTAACAAATTTCAAACGTATAATGTTAAAGAGGACATAGGTAACGAAAAAGTTAAAACAAAATAGCTCTAAGGCAAAAAAAAAAAAAAAAAAAAAGTTAAATGTCGACTCATATGATGTATTGTTATTTTGTCGATATTAATTTACATTTCGTTTCATAGTTTTGGAACTTTTGATAATGGGAATTAATTAATGATTGATAATTTGACACGGCAGTGTTAAATAGAAATTGAAGCTCAGATAAAGAGAGAAACAATGATCAGTTAAAAGTTAACTAACTTTTCTTACTCGGTCAAAAAAACAAGCTCTGATTAATAAATTATTTCACTTTTAACTTGAACCATTCACTTTCAGTCGCGATGATAGTTCCACGAGATGACCCCATACGTTTCCACTGATTTTTTTTTTTTTTTTTTTTTGTTCAAGTGTGTGGCCAAGCTCCGTGGACTGTCAGATCGTTATCTTCAGTTTTAAACTGTAAGTGTGTGGGCCCCTTAAGCCTGTTAAAAATAAAATATTTTTAGAGAATTATTGTCTTAAAATATTTTTAGAGAATTATTGTCTTTTAAATGCGTGCTGTCATTTTTTTTTTTTTTTAAATAAAATATAATATTAGGTATTTAATACTTTTCAGTGATCTTTACATTAAATCTTGTAATATATTTTAACCTCGTATAGAGCTGTTAGTTGACCGAATTCATTGATTTATAGGCTAAAACAGACTAGTTTGTTAAACTAATGACGGTTGATAGTATCGCCATCAAAAATACGTAATCTGTGCAAGTTTATCTGACGGGCTGTCGGGAAGTGGGTCAAATCAAAATTACGTGATTTGTCTCAGAGAAACAAGTTAATCAAAAGCAAAAGCGTGTAAAAAAGAAGAAAAACAACAATTAATTTATATGCTTTGTCAAAAAAAACTGTCTTTTTCAACCAATTTAATTGGTCATCATTTACGAGTTTATCGACAGTGCTCAACTCATATTAAACAACAAACTAATTATGGTAGATAATAGTTCTGGTCCTAGAGTAAACTGAGTATCGAAGAATGTTAAATGTTAAATCTGATGTATTTATTAGGGATTTAAAGCATCGTGGTGTTCATTTAGAATTTTAGAACTTACGTATTGTATTAGATAAAGATAAAACTTAAGTTCATTAAGAAGCTATTTCAATTTAGCAATTTTGATTTGTCTTTACTTTGTGTCATCGCGGTGCTCGTATTATTATAATGCTTCTAGCAATCAAAGTAAAGAACTTTTAATCTTTCAAGGAAGAGTCTTCATCGACAAACCTTATGTTTAGCAATCTATTTTTAATTTTGTGTTTGTCTGCTGTATGCCCTTAAAACGCTTTTTGGCGTTCTCATTGTACTTTAATTTAAAATACTATAATTGGAACAATTAACTTTGTTTTTTATTCATACAGTCTGACTGCATCTGTACTGCTAACTATGATCCAGTCTGTGGGAGCAATGGAGTTACATACAGCAATTCTTGTCAACTTCAATGCGCTAAGGAGAGTAACCCAGGTAATATGTTGATCTTCTTTCTTTTTGCTACAATCAACAATTATATTAAGTCTGTTTTGACTTAATAATTAATATTATTATGTATTTAGATAAGGCACTGTATATTTTAATATTTTAAAGGTTTTTTTTTTTGGCTATACTTTTACACTTTGATTAGTTTGATAATACATATTTGTTTTTCTCAGACGTTGTATACCTATAATATTAGTATCTACTATGATTAGGCTCGATCTCAAAACGAGAGGGAATGTACCCTTTTACCTTAGACTCAGACTGATATGTACCTTTAAAACTCGCACACGTCCAGGGAGAGAGGAGAATTTTTCTATGATAACTTGTCAAAGTAGAACCCTGAAAGACTATTTTAGCAACCTTCCCGTCATCACCAGCTATATTATGAGTGTTACCAGCAATAGTTATTAATTATTGATGCCAATGCATTTATTAATAATATAGACATGTCGCTAACGTCGGCGTCGTGGAATCTCTCTGGAAAAAAAACCATTAAAAAAAAAAAAAAAAAAAAAAAAAAAAAAACCATTAAAAAAAAAAAAAAAAATAGACTTACTTATTCATAAAAATGTTTAAATGCTGAAGCCAATTTAAAGATTGTGTTATACTTATTTTAAATAAATATTCTTATTTATATAAAATAATTCGTCTTTTTGTAGGTATGTAGACATTTCTATAATATTNTATTTTTTTTTTCAGGTTTGAGAATCAAGCATAAGGGAAAGTGTTGAAAATGTCTAACATCATATAAAATAAAACATGGATTATCTGAGAAGTTTTTTTTTCTACGCAAATCCTTACTTTCCCAAATATCCAAACGTAATAGCACCTTGGTACTACACATAGTATATCAACTCAACTAAGTATATCTATAAACCAAGCTTGACAACAAACTAATATATCCTCATATGCTTTAGAAGGATTTGTCGACATGGATACACGAGTATACATCAAGTTCCACTGCAACTGGAACTTTTCGTAATCCGTAATATAATGAGAACTTAATGTTGCTTATTCTTGCTATATTAAAAGACCACTGATACATTAACACATTAACATTTAAAAACTAAAGTTAAACATGAATATGAAAAAATGAGGGTGGTAGTAGTAGTAGTACTAGTCTGGTAGGAAGAACCACTTGTTAGAACCCAGCAATTAGGCCATATTTTAGGCCCATTTTGTAGTAAAAGTGGTATAGAAAGTTCCAGCAACTTCACACATGTTATATCTTATGTTGTCATCATTAGTGAACCATACAAAGCAGAGCATCAGACCTTTTTTTATGCGAACTTAATAGTAGTTAAAGAATCAAAAGAAGAATTTAAATAAGAAATAGATCAACAAGAAAAAATGCTCATTAAATTTAATTTACATTCAATTCAATTATATTGATCTGATATGTTAAACTTCGTAATTTGCATAGTAAAAACTCTATGTATCTATTTTTTTGAAAATATATCTGTATGCCTCACTTCGGGTGGATCAAGGGGATTGAAACAAATATAGAAAATAATAAATAAGATGTAAATGAGAACGCACTCACCGGTGATGACACAGCGTGGTTGAAATAGAGGGGCTCCTCGACGCTTTCTCTCTTCAAGCCGGGTTTTCCACGAAGATACGGTACGATATATAAATAAGAATAATATAATAAGATAAATGATAAATTATAATATGACTTTAAGAAACTGAAAAACACGACGTCAGTCAATGAAGATGGCGGTTAAAGACGCCTCGAGAAGTTAGAAAAAATCACGCAGTCTACCACTCGATATCAGATCAGGACGGTAACTAACGACAACACGTGACTCACTCAGCAACTAGCGTAAGTCACGCTCACAGATAACAGGTGACCAATGAAAACTACGGACATCGGTCATGGAGATCAAAATCCATAATACAGGAAAATAAACAAATAATAGAGCAGGCGCTAACATACCGCCCACCTAAATTGACAAAGGAAAATTTACTTATCAAAGAAAAGAAATGCAGGGGAAACTATTGCGGTGAAGGAAGACGGAGGAGTTTGTTGACGGGTCAGATCTAAGTACTACCGCCCAAACACACTATGACAACTCGGACAGCTCTGTCAGCACCTGTATGACACACATGTATACACACAGACATTTATAATTGCATATTCTAAGTAAAGTCTAAGTAATTTATAGCCAAAACCACGTATTCTTGGAAATTGTAGACCTTTGTTTTTCATAGAGATTAAAATTATATCGTTGATCGTTAAACTGAAGCAATAGAATTATTGCATATCTTTCAACTCTGCATCGATATTTCTGTCAGTCGAAAGTGTTCTTAATACTTTTTTTATATTCTTCAAAAGCTAAATTAATTGCAATAAAATCTACTTATAGAAATGTATTATTGGAAATATTGCAATAATTTACCGAGCGTAGCGAGGTCTTTGTTTTAACTCGACCGTTTGGCATTTCGTCTGTCTGTCTCCTAAATGTACATCGACTGTCTTTGCGAGGGAGGCCGCAGGCCGACCGAGCTGTGGTGTGGGGCGGGGGCGCAACTACTCATTGTACGTCAGATGGGGGAGGGGGGGTAAACATTTACTGTATTTTAAGGCGCCACTGCAAAAAACAAAAAAATAATTATACCCCGCCTCTTGATTTTCGGAAAAATTTCGAGTTGGTAATGTCAAAATCGGTTAGGAACCTTAAAAATCGCTTGACCAAACATAGGGTAAGGGCACTTTTAAACCACTCCTTAAGGGTGAAAATCGGCCCTAAAGGGTAAAATAGAGTGTTATTTGGATTTTTGTACTGATGGGTGTGTTTGTCGTAAAGGCATGCAGTTTTCTGAAAATTGTTAAGGTTATAGTGTATTTTTAGGGAAAAATTCTTAATGCCGGGAAATTTTCAGGGAAACGGGTTTAATTTAAACGGGAAATTGTCTACGGTCAAAAAGTGAGTTTTTTTAACACGTTTTTACATATATCTTTTGAAATAATTGAAAATTTCAAATTTTTTTTCAAGGCTTTTGTAGACCCTGAAGAGGTCCATAGCCGGTAACGAGAACTTTTTTTTTACGTGCACCCCCGCTTAGGGCCGACATCGGAAATATTTTTTTTCGCCGATCAAAAAACCGGAGATATTTGGTACGGGGTGTCGTATATCGTTGGAAAGCCCTTTGGAAGTGTACAAAAGTGATGAAAAAATATTTTTAAAATTTTCACGTTTCAGGCCCTTAAAAGCGAAAAAACACTTTTTACCACTTTTTTTCAAACGTTTTTCTACATGGTTCACGTATCTCCTCCTAGGGCTTTTATACGACGCTATTGGATTTTTGAGCCCTAAAAGCCTATGAAATGCTGCTCCTGGCGTTTTGCTTTTAAACTCGATGGTACAATTACTTTTTGAGATATGTTACATTAAATTCCGAGGTACAAGACGGTACATAGGTGGTACTTACGGTGAAAAAAAAAGTACTCTTTTATTCCGCTTTGTATGCTCTAAAAATGTCATGTTCAAGGGGTAAGCGCAATCCTTTTTTTTTAGTACCTCTGAGACGGGGAAGTCGAGTACCTCGGCGAAAAACACACGAAAATCGTGTTTTTCCGAAATTTCGAATTTGACCTTCTGTACCATTCGCAATTTTAATCGGACGGAGTTCAAAAGGGTACCAAACTTTAGGTCAAATTGTCGTGTTTAAGAATCCGTTATGTTTTTATATTTCCGATTCCTACTTCGGGAGCTACGTCTATGTGAAGGACGTCCTCCTTGAGTAGTCGCAACTAGAAGGGGACGTCGTACCAATTCGACAGAGGTATTGTTGGAAAGGCCTCTAAAAATGTACTAAATGTGTAAAAAAATATTTTCGAAAAAATATACTAGGTTGGTACTTTAGTACCCTTTTGTACTTTTAGAGTGCCGGGTAGGGGGTAGGTTACCCCACTGTGGGGCTAATAGCGTCGAGGGATTTATCAGCACGACAATTTCCTTCAGTCAAAAGTTGCTCTAAATAATACTTGAACGCACGGGACCCTTTTCGTACCTGTACCTTTGTGGATTCGGGTACAGAGGTACTTTTAGTACTACGGTAGATGTAGGGCGCACTAAAAAAAACTAGAAATAAAAAAAATGCAGCTTTTTACTCAAAAGTTTGGGTTGTATTGCCTTCGTACTTATTTCATTAAAATTATTTTTTTATTTCTACTTATTTTGTACTTATTGTACCGATTTGGAAAAGTCAATCGAAAAACGCAACTTTTTAGTATCTATTTGTACTATACCGTTTTTGCATTTCATACGATCGGGCTGAAACTCAAATGGTATTTAGTACTTTATAGTAGTAAAGAGTGCGTGAAAGGAATACCTGACATTTATTACTATACCGGGTACATGAAGGGTACAAAGTGGTGTACTTCTGTTTAAGAAAAGGTAAAACTGGTAGCAAGCCGGCCATGTTTGGTATCGTTGGATAGCCCTTAAAACGTACTTTAAAAAGGTACAAATGTTTATCTAAAAAAGCCACGTTTCAGACCCTTTTAAACGATAAATAGTTTTTATAAACGTAAGTTCAAACCTGGATTTGTTATTTTAACGAGCGAGGTCTACTGTTCACAGAACTACTAGTTATTGAGTGATGGCTCGAATATTCGATTTAAAAATTTTGAGTCCAAAAAAGTAATTTTTAAAAACTGTCTGTCTATCGTCTGTGCAGACGCGTAGAGCCTGAACTACTAGGCCAATTTGGATGAAGCTGACACACAGGTTCAGAAAATTCATATCATTATAGAGTATTGAATTTTCTATGAATGCTATAAATTTGGGGGCACTGAAAAAAAAATCTCCTAAACGATTCCAAACTTCTTTAAAATGAAGAGGTTTTCTTAGATGGACTTGTAGAGTAGAACATAAGTTTTCAAATAAATAAAGGAGTTAACAACTCACGGACTTTAATTCCAACCAACGTCTTCACTCTTCTTATACGTTCTTTAAAATGTTTCGGTTTTTTAGCTTTGTGTTTCAATTGGTACATAATAATTATTGATTTACTACACAGGATAAATTGGCAATTTTAGATGCCATTGCATTTACATATTAATTATATAAGGAATTTCTGGAAATTAAACCATTCTTACAGTATTTTGGTTCTAAAGTAAAATAAAAAAGAAATTTTTAATTTTGCACTTGTTTATTCATAAAAATGTTTACATGCTGGAGCCAATTTAAAGATTGTGTTATACTTATTTTAAATAAATATTCTTATTTATATAAAATAATTCGTCTTTTTGTAGGTATGTAGACATTTCTATAATATTATATTATATCAATAATATTATATTTTGCCATTTTCAAATGCAACTTGCGTTTAAAGACAATAACAATAACAATAAATAGTAAAAAAATTAAATAATGGTAATAATTTTTATTTACAACTTTAAATTTAAAACATGTTATGATCCAATTCGTTTAGTCCATTTACACTTAAAAAACAACTCACTTGAGCTTTTTTTAATAATAAAAATATGATAAAAATACATAAAATCTATATAACTATTTAATTAAATAAATAATCGAAGGAAGTTATTTTTCCCCGTATAAATGTTTCTGGGCACGATACTGACAAACGAAGAGTTTTCTACAGCTAGGTACATTTGACACCTTATATATATATTTTGTTAAATACTGAATCAATTCGTAGATTGTATCATTTAGTTAAGATCTACTTGTTTTAAAATCCATCAATACTGCCGGGTCTTCTGAAATCGCACACTGTGGTTAGAGTCCCGTCTACTTGACTTATGCTTGTTACCGAACTACGCCACTTCTTACCCAAATCAGCAAGCTTGTGCCCTGCTTTTGCTATTGAATCCAGAGTTGTCTAAAATAAAATGGATTAGCAATTAATTACAATAGAATAATATTAAAAATAATAGAAATTCTTTAATATAATTAATAAATAAATCAGTTTAAAATTTTTTAAACATACTTCATACCTCTGAGTTCTGGGGGTCCAAAGATTTGGAGCTTGAAATTGGGCTAGCAAGCTGGGACTTACTGTGTTCTTTTGCGATAGGTTATTTGATATTATCAGCACATTTATTATTGTAGTTATAGGACTTATCCATCCAGGGATTTGAGCCCAGATAAATGCTATTCAACGATAATCCAAGCGTACATGTTATGTTTTTGACTTAGCTTCAGGAGTAGAGAGAATACCTTTAGCTGCTCTTATATAGACATCAATGCATAAAAGAATTTAGTACTTCGAATAAGATGGGAAAGCAACCATCTCTAGATAACTAGATCTTTCCAGTAATGTAATCTCTATGTAAGATCCTGGTGAGCACTCATATTCGCTAAGACAACTGTTACTTTTTGGCTTCATTATTTAATAAATAATGTATTTCGGTTGGGTCATTTTTCTCTCTAGATAACTTTTGAGAAGAATATAGAATATGGGCTACAAAAGGTATGCAATAGTGTGCAGTTTACATAAGAAAGATTTTAATTGTAGAGTTTTTACATTGCTATTCCCTGTAAATATCTGTTTACATATGTGTTACAGGAATGCTGGAAAAAGGAAATGAAATTAGCTCTTTCCTCTTTGTGAGCACACTTAGTTTTATGTAGTGTAAAGCACAGTGTACGTTCAGTGTGATGAATTCCTGTTTCGTCTTCCAAACGAGTTTTTAGTTTAAATATTTTAGAATTTAAAAATTCAGTGTATTAAAATTAAGAATACCTTTAACCAAATATTCTACATTAATATACTAGTCACCATAAAGCATGTCAAAACCACAACACCACATATTGCGCAAAAATCACCAAACAAACATGCAAAACAATCTTAATATTAATATTAATTGTATGAATATTAAAAAGATAAGTGTTTTTTTTTTTAAAAAATGATTATTGAATTCAATTAAAATTTTTTTTTTTAAAAAAAAAAAAAAAAACTTTAAAAGAATGCTGCATATTTAAGCCTCGTCCAGACTGCCGAACCGAACATTGGTCTCTGCGGATGCTCAGAGTGAGATGCGCAGGCGCACTTTAGACTGGGCATGCGCAGACATCAATGCTCGGCAGAAAACCTGTGTTCGGTTCGGCTGGACGGGACTTTAAAATTTGCATTAATTGCAGATAAAAAATTCTCAAAAGCACAACAAATCCTAAAATAATACTTGTCAAGTTCAAATATCACATGCAAAATAATCTTACTCGTAAATTTTTTCCTCTTTTGAAAAACTTCACGCTAATGTAATGATATAGAAACATTTCAGTTATAAACTGCTTACCCTGTGGTAAGTGGTGGATACCCAATATATAATTGATAACTTAGATATCTACTAGTATCTGTTTTTAGTTAATTCCATCAGTACTTCCTGTGTGACGCCAGTCATAGGCAGAAGTAATGTTTTCTGGAGATGAGCATGCTATAGCTGTTACCACTGAGCGGCTTCCCCAAGTTATCAAAGATGTACCGCTTTTATTAGACATCTTATGACCAAAGGATATCATATGCTGAATTACTGACTAAAAAATGTGACATCCAACATGCAAAAATTACACATGCAAAACACAAAAGTTCAAAAATGACATTAATGCGAGTAAAATAATAATAGTGCAAGGCTAAACACTAAACACATGCAAAAAAAAAAATAAATAAATAAAATAATGAATAGATAAAAATAAAATAAGCTTCTCCAGGTATAAATTGAAATTACAAAATAAATAATAATAATGACAATGATGATAAAAAAAAAGCATTATTAAATAAATATAAATTAAATGGAGCTATTGATTGTAAAAATAAAGGTAAAAAAAGATAATAGTACTTATATAAAGAAAAATTGCCTTATTTTCTACGAAAATTTGCTAAAAGAACTTTCTTAAAAAATATAAGGATCAAATGAAAAATTAATGATCTATCATTTAAATAAATGCTACGTTAATGCTGCATTAATTTTATTACATATATTGTTGCTTAACTGAGTACACATACATTGGGATTAGAGATGGGTCATGAAAATTAAAGATTAGTTTGTTCTTGGCGTATTGACAGGGCTTTTCTTACATAGTGAATGANTTTTACACACTTTTTTCAATTTTCAAGGAAAGTGATCTAATATTTACGTTATATATAATTAAATATAAAATTATTTTGATACAGAATTTTTAAACAAATAACTATTTAAAAAATTAACTGTGTCTGATAAACTTAGGTCTTACCTTTTTAATGTAAATTGTTTTCATTTGTTTAAGTCTACTGCCAAATACAAACAAAAATTAAAAATAAATGTAGAATTTAATTTGTTTTTCTATAAAACTTCGAGTGGTTCTATGTGCCCCTGCACCAGGGGCACATAGCACATAGGACCAATCGACTTTTTACAGAAAAAATAAAAATACTTATGCAATTTAAGGACTGTGAGTCGGGGAACAGTTAGAGAAATGTTTATTCTAATAAATACTTCTCATTTACATAATTTTATTAAATAATGCTGAAGTTATCAAAACAAAAAACCTATCAGGTCCTATGTGCCCCGGTCTCGCCTAATAACCTTAATAAAATTATAAGGTTTGTACGGCTAATGGATTGTCTCGCTAGCCCCGCGTCACCGCATACATATATAATTGTATAAACCCTTCAAGGGCTGTTACGCCATAGAGTGAATCATTATTGGATTTACAAAAAATTGAAAATTATCTTAATAATAACTTGTAAATGTTGACAAGCTTAAAAATAAATTATTTATTGAAAAATTGTTGCATTTTAATGAATTCTTAATGATTACAATTAATTTATCATTTATAATTAATAATAGTATGGAGCTCATCATTTATTTTCTTTTTAACTTAAACAAACTACTGGTCCCATTATAATTTTTAAATCCAAGGTAAATTTTAATGTGTATAATTCCAAAAATGCATTTTGGAAGTAAGCGCATTCTTGCATGCATGATAAGAAATATATCATTAAGGGCAAACCGTCAACAATTATTTACAAAATATACACATTATCTATATATATTGACACACCATCCATATATATTTTCAGAAACCACTCATAATTATTTATTGGTTAAGCAGCTATGTACTTAAAAGAAAAGCATTAGACAGCCGTAATATTTTATTCTTCATCAGTTATTGTAAATAAAAAAAAACTCAATACCAAAACAAGGCTGTCAGCTTTGCCCTAGGCAAAGTGAATTAAAGTGTGCCGCATGAAGCAAATAAATGAATTTATTGTAAGATATCGGAGCCCTTTTTTTTAATGCTGGACTTAAAAATTGTTTTTGTTCCCGTAAGATTCCTGGATAAAAGTATTCCAAAAACAAATACATGCTCGAAAATATATGTATAATTTTTTTAGTGCTTTTATTTACAACCAAAAAACAGTAAAGCTTCCTTGTCTTAAAAATATTAATGAATATTTATATTACCTGTGACATTCCGTATTCGTAAGCCCACTCCATGGGTAAGAGTTGATGATGAAATCTGGGTTCATCAACTGCATCTTTTATGGTTTTATTGTACCACAGATTCCATATTGAAACCTGAAACAAACATGTTATTCATGTTTGAAGTTGTAAAAAATTTAAATAATAACATGCAACATGCTGCGTTACTTCTTCTATACAAGATTACTACTCTAAGGATAAAAATTTAGTGTTTGAGGTCACACATCACACATGGATCAAACTTGGTTTGGTTCATAAGTAATGAGAGATTATGCGATGGTCAGCGCTATGATCTATGATTTACCCTATTTAACTTCGCAGGTGTGTTTCACACGAATCTTGGGTAATTTGTTATGTTTCATTTAGGTATTACCCATAAACAGAGGTAAATAGTGCCTTTAATAGCTGCGACACTTAATATCGAATTCCAACAAAGGCAACATGCACCCTGTAAGTTATATTTTACTAAGCATTCCATGGTTAATCAAATCTAGATGAACAATGATAGAACTTTGATACCAAGAATTTATTTTATCAATAAAAAAAGAAACCGACTTAATTTATTCACGTAGAAATTAATAATTGGACTACTAATTGCTAATTGAGACCAATATACTCTTATTTTTGTTAAGTATTTGAAGAATATAACTTATTATCCCAATATAAATAAGCAAAAACCATTAGCATGAAATTAAACTTTCAAGGTGCACTTTAATTCATTCTTGACGCAATGTTTTGATCAAGCAGCTTGATTGTGCATGGGCTGCTTAAAAAAAGTTGTGTCTAACAGTCTAAATCTAAAAACAGCTCCGAGTGTTTTTTTTTTAAATTTATTATTATTATTTTTTTATTTTCAATGAAAAGGTTCCATATTATACCAATGAAGTAGCTGTTGTAATCCTAGTCCCTCCGGCAGCACCTATAGCCAAGCGTACATCGCCATTTGGTCCTATTATTATGGTTGGACACATGGAGGACATAGGCCTTTTCCCTGGTTCAATGAAATTAGACTTAGATGGTGGCAGTCCAAAGTAGTTAGTGATAGCAGGTGCTGAGAAATCATCCATTTCATTGTTTAGAACAATTCCTGTTTGTTCTGATACCACCAAGCTACCAAATCTGTTAAAAATAATTATATTGGTTAATACACACACACACATACACTTATATTAAGTGTATTAAGTCATAAATAAAGATATGCGGCAAACCAGATGTTACCATCTGATTTTACACTACATTTATATACAAATAATTCCTTACATAAGATTAATAGTGCTTGTTGCCACAACTGTATCGCCGTTGCCTGCAATAACAGCTATGTTTGCTGTCCCATGATCATCAATGAATTCAAAATGGCCACCATAATATGAAGGATCTAGCATTGTCTTCTTATCATTGATTTTGGCTCTAGTTTTATCGATAAATTCCTGACTTGTTAATTGAGATATAATCTGAAACAATATAGAAATATAAAAGCTTTAAATTATATGTAACATCTATTATACAGGGTGGGCCAAAAAAACGCACTTTTTTGAACACATACAGCTCAGCTTCTGTAGTAGATAGAGATATGGGGTTTGCGGGGTCTGAAAACTATATTCTTCTACTTTAAATTTCATATCTATAACTTTAAAAACGATTGGGTAAAAGCCACGCAATGACGGTTTGAAATAGGGTCTTAAAAAAAGTCGTTGTCCGGGTAGTGATCTTGTCTGGTATTATAGTTTTGATAGAATAAATTACCTTATGGTTAAAGGGGGGTCTTTGTAAATAAGTGGGAGAAGTCCTTCAGTGTTATAACAAACATTGAAGATGGTTTAAGCACAATATTGCCTGAAATTAAAGATCAAATGCTAAATTACACTTTTATGCAAGATGTTACCTTGCCCCATCGATCCTTGCAAACAATCCAATACTTGCAAGAGAAATGCCCAGACTTCAGGCAAAATTGTGCTTAACACACCTTCAATTTTT
>KZ651066.1:1143818-1159801 GCA_001010745.2 Gerris buenoi
GGTCCGAGACAACTCAGACAAACTTTCTCATATACGAGTTCATATACACATAAGCCCAGTGTTTCCCTTTTATTAGTTTTCGAATGTACATATAATTTTTACTGAGCATTTCATCAAAATATACCATAAAAATAACTTCTTCCGGGCGGGGAATCGAACCCGGACTCTCTCCGTCCGCGTTTTAAGCTATTTTCTCCGAAACTAGATTTTTCCCTGGAAAACGGCTTATATCGTTAAAGTATTATTTAAATGGACTACATTTTAAAATCTTTTAATCCAGGCGTCTGCACAGACAGACAGACGAAATTTTTTAAAAACCACTTTTTTGGACTCAGGGGACCTCAAAACGTGTAAATCCATCAAAATCTCAAAATCGAATTGTTACGCCATCACAATAATTTCTCTTTATATGAGAAAGTAAAAAGGACAACTCATACAAACTTTCTCATACAAAAGTTCATAAAAATGCTATAAAAATAATTTCACCTCTGCAAGAAATCGAACCCGGCCTCTCTTTCTGTCCGCTTTTAAAGCTATTTTTCACAGAAACTAGATTTTTCCCGGGAAAACGGCTTATATCGTTAGAGTCTTATTTAAATGGACTACATTTTAAAATCTTTTAATCAAACTCACCGATTTCAAAATTTTATATTTTTTAAGAGCTTTTGGGGAGTAGCGCCCCCAATCTTAGAGCTAAAATTAATTTCTTGATTTCGCCTCGGGGGATGATTTTTTTGAACGTGTATGCCTAATTTTGTCAAAAATCGGCCCAGTAGTTTATCCTCCACGCGCGTGCACAGACGACAGACATTTTTAAAAACCACTTTTTGGGACTTCAAATGTGTAAATCCTTCAAAATCTTAAAACCGATTTTTTGCGCCATCACAATATTTTATCTTTATATGTGAGAAAGTAAAAAATATGCCAGATTTACCCCCTCCTTGCGGTTCAGTTTGGGTTGCCTATACGTGTAAATTCCAAAAAAAAATCATTTTTAGAAAAAAGTTACTCCTTATTACAATGTATGCTTAGTCTAAAACGAAAATTAATCGTAAACAAATTTTACGAAAAATCGTCAATTATATCGGTACAGTTAATTTCTAGCGTTATGTCGTGTAATGTGATGTCGCCGAGCTGTTGGTTACTGGGAGAGTTAGGTATATGCAAAGGTTATGTATAAAGGATATTTGGTTTACTTTAAACATTTTCCCATTTATATTTTTAGCACTTGCTAAGTTAAGCCGTGCCCCCCCCCCACTCTTACCTTTTGAGTTGCGCCCCCAAACCTCTTGCGCCCCTGGGCACGTGCCCATCGTGCCCCTATAGTTAAATCGGCCCTGTTTTTGGCATATACAGGGTTGCACCCTTCAACTTTTATGAAGTTTTCAGATTTTCCACAACTGTCTAGTGCACAAAAAGCTAAAAAGACACACGATAGGTTGATCACCTCATTATTTGTTGATATAAACTTTTTTCGACTACTGTTTAAAACAATATAATATTGATGAAATATGGGTTGAAATAATATTGAACTCCCGCCTCTGTCGAGTCGATCGAAGGACAAGTCACAACAATCATTGTTTTCGACAAAGGTCAAAAAAATTTTATATATAATATATAACAATAAATAACAAGGTAATCAACCTAACGCGTGGTTTTTATTGTTTTTTGTGCACTAGACAGATGTGGAAAATCTAAATACACCATGAAAGTAACAGGGTTGCACCCTAATTATTCGAAAAAGCGCCCGGTAGGACTGGGGGGGGGGGGATTGACAGAAAAGATCCCAAATTTCTAAATATATTAGCACCTTGGTACTCTGTATATTAACTAAGTATATCTTTAAACCAATCTTAAAAACTTAAAGAAATATATCCTCATATGCTTTTCCTTGCAACTGGAGCCTTTCTTTGATTGGAATATAATGAGAACTTAATACTTATTCTTGCTACATCAAAAGATCATTGATAAGTTAACAATTAAAAACTATAGTTAAACTGGTATATGAAGAAATGAGGGTAGTAGTAGGCTAGGCTGGTAGGAAAACCACTTGTTCAAACCTAGCAATTAGGACATATTTTAGGCCCATTTTACTAGTAAAATGGTTCCAGCTACTTCACACATCATATCCCTTACCTCTATAGAACATACCACTGAAGCGAAGCAAGAATGTTGTGGTCATATATATTAGTGAAACATATAAATCAGAGTATTAAGACGAGGTATTGAACCCAAAACTTCATGCCGAGTTACTATAATTGGTAGCCTAGCAGACGTGGTAAGTAATTTAATTTGCAAGGCCACTTTGGCTTGCTGGGGGTGAATCAATAGCAAAAGAATAATGATAAATGTAATATTAAGTTCTATAAATAGAAATATATAGCTAAATATAAATACAATGTGTATAAAAAAGATATATTCTTGATTCTTGTAATTTTCATTAGGCAAAGTTGCAATGTATAAACACAGTTCATATACTCATTAACGGCAAGACACAGGTCTTTTGATTCTCAATTCTAATAGAAAAAAAAATAGAAAAATGGAACCAGCTCAAAAAGTATATTTAGTTAAAAAAAAATAGTATCAGTTAAATAAATGCAAGATTCAGGTTTTAATAAATAATTTTTTTATGAACTAAATAGAAGAATTTAAAGAAGAAGAAGATGTTAGTTATCAAGAAAAAAATGTGCTCGTAATTGTTGAATTTAATTTACATTCAATTCAATTCTATTGATCTAATGTGTTAAACTTCGTAATTTGCATAGTAAAAACTCTACTTATCTATTTTTTAAAAATTATCTACTATGAGTATGACTTAAAAATTCAATGAACACCTCATTATAAATTCATCTCTTTTATTCACGTAAATTCAGTACCGTCATTTTTTTTTTCTCTGAATATGTATCACTTGGGCATGTTTCACACCTTAGTGATGTTTTCACACCCGACAGTTGGGTACACAATTCTCGGGAAGAAAATTGTACGAAATTTCACGTCCAAGTATGAACCGTCTCATAGAAGTTTCTTTCTGAAAATCGTGTATCCAACAGTCAGGTTTACATTACAAGCACTTAGGTTTGTTGTAACCGCTCATGTTCTAAAGTAAGTAAACAAAACTTTTTTTTTGTTAAAAACAACCAATTAAAAAAGCAGCTTCATTTATACTTTCGATAAGTTAAAAAAGTTTTAATAAATAACGTAACCCGGTTACCTTTGTAATATTGACGAAATGAGGATCTCCTAATTCACTTCGCGCTCCGTAGGCAAGTTTAAAAGCTTCAGTTATCCTTTGGACATCGGTTGAAATATCTCCCGTGTTTAGATGTTGATCTACTAGTCGAAGGATAGTAGAGAGTATGATACCAGAACCAGGTGGAGGCACTGAGTATAAGGTTAGGTTGTTGGATAACGGTGCCACAATAGGTTCTTCCCATCGAACACTGGAACAAAAAATACATCAATATATTGTAAAATTAAATTAAATTTAATTAATAATTTAATTTTAAATTTAATTAAAAAAGTAAATACTAAATTTAATATTAAACATTTGACTTACGTATAGTCAGCAAAATCTTTTTCGGTTATAATTCCTCCTGCTTTCTTGATATCTTCAACTAGCGGCTGAGTGAGTTCACCATTATACAAAGCATCGGCTCCTTTATCTGCAATGATCTGTAATGTTTTGGCTAATTTAGGCAATTTGACCTTATCACCAAGAACTGGAAGAGTTCCATCTGGCTTCATTAATAATGCTCTGAAAGGAAGAAATACCAAAACAGTGAACAAATTAACAACCATTGTATTTTTCTTTTTAAAGTTAGTTAAGAATGTTTTTTACTTACTTAATATTATAAACAAAAATATTCAGCTATTGCGAATGGACGGCTTTTTATTTTTTCTTGAAATATATCTTTGTTGTTAACTTCTAGAGTTTTGTTCTCAACTTAACTTAACTAGACTTAAGAGAGCTTATGAGCTTATTTCAGTTTTGAGCCTTGACAAAGTTCATATACATATACATACATATATACATACATTCTACAATCATAAAAAAATTGTTAAATTTCATGAATCGATTAAGAATGGTCTAAAACGGATATCCATGGAGAAAATATTCAAAAATTCGCATTACAGGTCCCCTTTCCCCGAATTTTGATTCCCTTATTTGATGTAGGTGTCTTCGGCAAACAGTCCCATTCCTTATCTTCACTGGGTACATGACTCGTCCTTCCCTTTTGATAATTTCTCCTGCCTCCCATTGGTTCCTATCCGTTGGTAGTTCCTTGCCATTACTGTGTCTCCTATATTCAATGTCTTAAACTTCTGCTGAATTGTTTCCTCGCCAGCAACTGTTCAAAATACTGAAACAACTGTTGAAAATACTTTTTTTACACCCCCAAAAAATAGCAAGTGCTTCCTTATCAATTTGACTATAATGGCTTTCACTTTTGGTTAGGGATCTTGACGCAAATGCTATCGGTTTTTCTTCCCCTCCCGGCAATCTATGGGATGACACTGCTCCCAGCCCAACTGGACTGGCATCCGTTGCTAACACTAGTTCTTTATCTGGATCATAATGCGTGAGGACATTTTCACTTGTAATTTCTTCCTTTACACGTTGGAAACTTTTTTCACACTCAGCCGTCCACTCATACTTAGTATTCTTCTGTAGTAATCGATTACGTGGATTTAACTGCGTCGCAAGGTGTGGAATTAATCGATTGTAGTAATTTGCAAGGCCTAAAAATGTTCCTTTACTCCTTTACACTCTCCGGTCTGGTTGCATTTACGAGGCTCTTGGTCTTCTCTTTGGATGTTTGTATGCCATTTTCATATATTATGTATCTTAAATAAGTTACATTTTTTTGATAAAAATTACACTTGTCTTTATTTAGACATAAGTTAAATAGTTGTAATTGTTTAAATACCTTTTCAAGTCTTTCAAGCACTTCCTTGTCTGTTTTTCCATGTACTATGACATTATAAAAAAAAACTAACCCCTTCCAATCCTTTAAAACATTTTTTCCATGAATTTGCTCCACATTTGAGGAGCCGCCTTCACCCCAAACATTAGTCGATGGACTCTGTATAGGCACTTGTGAGTGCTGATGGTTTGCATTTCAGCACTCTCATCGTCAAGGTAGGCATTGGATATATCTAGGGTACAAAAGTACTTAGATCCCTTCAAAGAAACGTAGATATCTTCTATTCTAGGGATTGGGAATGATTCGTCTTCAATAACCCTATTAAGTGTGACTTTATAATCAGCGCACAACCTTAAGCTACCATTTGGCTTTATAACTGGTACTACAGGTGTGCCCCACTCACAAAAATCAACTTTTGAAATTATTTTCTCACTTACTAATCTTTCTAATTCCTTTTCAATTTTAATTCTCAAGGCAAATAGTATTGGCCTTGGTTTAAAAAAATTGGCTTTCCTGCAAATGAAAATGCCCCTTAAAATGTGGAACTTTTCCAATGTCCTTAATAAAAACATTTTCGTAAGTTTCAAACAATTTATTTAATTTAAACGTAACGTTAGAATGAAAGTTACGTTTAGGTATGGCCAGGCTGAGAAAGCAGTTGGACAGCGTAAGAAAATTTAAAGAAATCAACGATGACAGGGAAACAGATTAAACTGTTTTTATTACACTACAGAAATACGCCGTTGCCCGATTGGAAGTTATCACCGGCTCAATTGCTATTTAGTAGGCGGTTAAAGGATAACTTACCAGTGAATACAAACCTCCTTAAACCTAACGTTTTTTTTTGTTTTGTTTTTTTAGATATTATACCAGACTCAGAGTTCTCAGAATCAGACGCTGTATATAGTTAACCATATTTAATTTTTTCTTATCTTTGATATTTTATATACATATATACTAGGTTAAATAACTCTATTTAACCTAGTAATGAAATAAAAAACGACGTGGTCGTCTAAACTTGATTTGTTGCGATTTACTATAATAAAGTGTCCAAGGCAAGCTTCATACTTATTACGCCATAACTTTGCTAGATCTAAGAGAGAACTTATTTCAGTTTTGAGGCTTGACAATGTACTACAACAAATAAGCAAATGATTGATTATTTGTTGTATATGTGCTAATAAACGAATTGAAAAATTATTGTTTAATTAACTTAATTGCTAACGATTTCAAGAAAAATGTATGCCAAATTTAAAGAAAATAAAATCTTGTGTTAGTCACAACTTCGTCACAAAAAAAACAGACGGAAATTCTAAAGAGTCGAGTTAAAGCAGAGAACACGCTCTACTCGTTCAATTAAAACCTAACTGTAAAACAGGGCCACTGGTCCATCAGCATTGAACAGTCAATTCTTCTGATATGCATTATCTATGCTTTTATACATATACATAGCTAGTTAAGTAGTAAGATTATACATTATACCTACGTTACGGAAGGAGATTTAAATATATCATCCTTTGAGTTGGCTATGCTTGCAGCCATGTGCTTGTTTACTGGTACACCTTCTTTACAAAGTTTAATTGTATCCTGAAACAACTCATTCCATGGAGCTCTTCCACCGTATTTATTGTAAAGTGCAGCATATCCTTTTAGCTCTCCAGGTACAGCAATTGATAGGCCACCTATAAAAAATCATAATTACATAATTATGCTGTTATTTTTATATTAAGTTCTAAATAGTATTTTTATCAAGAGATTATTATACTAGGGTTATATTTATAAAAGTAATCAAGTTTTAGAAACGACTATCGAAAAAAAAATGTATTTTTGGTTTTGGGAATTAAGTTTGACAAGGATTATAATTGATTTGTAAAAATATGTAATTTAAATTAAAATATCACTAAAAATAATAAACCAAGCTTCCTATTCTTTGCTTCTTTTAATAGACATGTCGTCTAGGAAGACTGTGTGGGACAAAATGCATAAATATTTTTATATTTCATAATACATTGACTTATATTATAATATTATTATATTCATAATACATAATTCCGCAGTGGAGTAGATTAAACAACATTATGTTTGTCACGACAAGATAACACAACTTTTGCTTGGATGATTAATTATATTAACTTGTCTTAAAAACTTGTTGGTAAACTAATTGATCGAAGCGCCGATGTTATTTCAAGTTTCTACTACCAGTTCTAAGTTCTAAGTAATTTATTTTTAATCATTATCATTACTCTTAGGTTCGAAGAAAGCTTCTCAGGTAAATGGAACGAGAGAGCTCCACGTGAATGTGAGTTTAACAGGATATAATCTTCGATTTTTTTTACCTCAATTGTTTTTAAATTAATGAGTTTTTGGAACTTAAGCACTGAATATTCTTAGGTCTGTTAAAAAGATACATTATATTTACTTATACAATATTCAAAATAACAGCAAACGTATAATTATTATTAGCACATTGGCTGAGATTCACAAATTATCTCATAGATACGAGTATTGTAATTTAATTCTGAAAACAGTGGTGGATTTTCTTATTTGTAAATAATTCTAAATACAGACCAGTTTGTGATGCGTTAGGATTGCCATGGAACATATCAACAGTTGCTGCAGCAGGTGCTGTTTCCCTAGCATTAAGTGTGTACACTTTAGCTGATGCTTTATGGTAACCAGTCAAAATGAATCCTCCTCCAAGACCCATGTTATGCATGCAGGCTGCTCCTTCACATACCATTGTCGCTATGAGAGCGTCAATTGCATTTCCGTACTTAGCCAATATGCGTCTGAAATAATAATAACAATCATTAAATTTACGGGTATAAATATAGTGAAATTCTCTTATGTTAGTAAAGGCATTTACAAATTCATTGACACATATACAATTATTGTCACTCCACTTCATTTATAATTTTTCACTTCTAACTATTATTATATCTAATACATGGATGGCTCTGTTAGCTCGAGTAAGAAGGCAGTTGGCCTTCAATCATTAAAGTTAAGCAGGTGGACCTATTTTACTAGTGGGCATGGTCATAGGTCAGTAGATGGATGGATGACCGCCATCTCTGACCGCAGCTCTAGTTTCGATTCCCCCAGACCAGACCCCTCAATGTCCACCTAGCATTGTTCAAAAATATTGGAAGCTGATGGAAAGATTTAGCGCCACCAGGTTTCGACCTGGACAAACATGGTCTACACTTTCTTGCGGTAGTAGTAGCAGTAGTTACCTAGTACTTAGTACTTCCTACTAGACGGGTAGGACGAACCACTTGTTCAAACCTAGCAATCAGGCCTTATTAGTAGACCCATTTTAATTGCCCCGAGGTGGAGAGTTCCAGCTACTTCTCACATCATACATTTGTACATTGTAACGCCGAAGCGAGAATGATGTGGTCACACTCTCTTGGTAACTATGGTGTTTAGATAAAAAAAAAATCAATCAAACAAGACCACAGGTATGAAAACATGGTTTACGGACCAACAATTCACTCAAGTGTGAAGGATTGGTTGTCTGGTATCAATCGTTCATAGACACACTTCGTGTTCCATGTATTATGGCTGTAAGTACCCATAAAAAAATATATATATATATATTATATATAACTGTCACAGGAAATAAAGTAGAATATCCTGATAAATAGATGAATATATGCTTGTAAATATAATCCGTGAGCCAATTAATCTTTCTCAAGTACAAGTAAAAGTTGGTAAAACAAAAAAAAGAAACCCTTATAGATTCATTCTTGTGCCTGTCTGTCAGTCACTCTGTACGGTTCCAATAACTTTTGAGATTGAAGAATAAGATTATAAAAAATGGAAAATGTTTAATTTTTTTTGCCATTTTGTCAAAATTTTGCGTTCACAGAAAATGTGCTTTCAAAAGCACTTTTTTTGAGAGAGGGAATACAAACTCAAGTTAAATAATTCAGAGTTAAAAGCCCCTATATATTATAGTCCATTTTTAAGACTTAAGAGAACTCCTATATTAGTTTTTTTAAATACTATTGACACTGGCAATCACTAATACTAGAATATGTTCATTTAACCGTGAAATTATTTAAAACCTTAAAAAAACGATTGCCCGGAAATTATTACTACTAAATAATTTATTTTTAATCAATAATTTCCTTCGGTAGTAGCCGATGGCCAGGCAAATTGAATTTAAATTGAAAACAAGAATTTTATATCAGAGTTTTTAAATGAATGATAAGGGTAGTTTTTTTATAAGTTTAGATGAATTGAAACTTAGGAGTTAAGCCATGGCCTTCACAATATTTATGTGTTTCGATCAGAAACAGAACAGGCTTGACTGATCTTTAACTACATTTTTTTTTAACTTTACAAAGGGTTTTAATTTTTTATCCTAATTATTAATGTAACTCAGTACTACAATTTTTATCCTTCAAGTGATCTGCTACCACTTAGTCTGTTTTTTTAATCCGAGTACACTTTTATTGGATACAGCGTTCCAACTAAAAGCTGTTTATAGATTATACCTACTTTTAGATTATACTAAGATGTATATAGATTATACCTTGTTCCATGTTAATCATTATCCATTTATTCTATTCACAGCGATTGTACTGTCCGAATTCAGTCAATGTACAATTTACAATTAATAAACACTAAATGTGTACAGTACACTGCTATTTTTAATTGTGTTCGACTATTTACTTAAAACATTCATTATTATCTAATATACAACACTATACACCGATATATATTTATACATACAAGTTTTTAATAAATAAATATCTTACTTGCCAATAGTAGCACAAGGTCCTCCATTGCTTACTACGGCTCCATATTTATACCGTCCCATAGGATACTGAGTAATTTCGACTCGATCCTCTTTTGAGTCTTCATTGTTTTCGTTGCCACTACACATGACTACGGATACGATTATCACAGCTATGCAAATTATTATGAGCGCTCCCAAGATTATAAAACTTTTCTTCCTGGTCCTAGAAACGTAAAAACAAACAATGACTTATTACAGTATCTTTAAGATAAAATAAAATGTTTCTCATAAAATACTGCTTCACTCTTTCTACATGTTTGTAAATGTTGTTTTTGTTTCTATAAGGTTTCTTCAATTAAAAAGCTATTAAAAATAACCAAGGAAAAACATAGCTCCCTTGCCTACCTCCTCGAAAACTATCTAGATTTTTGAACTAAACTGTAAATTGAACTTCTTTGATTCAAAAAAAGGATACAAGATAATATCTCGATTTTAGCTAATAGTTAAGGTTAAGGTAAATTAAGTAATTATTTAATGCAATACAGTTATTACTATCTTTCGTACTAATATCTACTACAGTTAAAACTGGATCAATTGTTAGATTTCAGTCTGTTTTATTATTATTATTAGTGTTCTTTCTACATATTTCTGTTCTCAGCAACTGAATTTAAGTTAAGGAAGAAACAAATCTAGTAAATGTTAAATTTTTATTAAAAAAATTTACTTTATTACTTATCATAATCATACGTACCTTTTTGTAACTCCCTTTGCAGAAGGAGCTTCCACCATTTTGGCAAACTAAAAAATAAATAATCAAAAATACTAAATCAAATGAGTTTATTTTTCACTAATGAAATATAAATTATATACTTAAGAATATAATTTAATTAGCACCTATAATTAACACCAGCAGCCACTGATCTTACAGCTGTTAAGTACGGATAAAGATTATTCCGATTGAAAAATGTGTAGTGAATAGATAGATAGATGAACACTGACTGTACATATCATATTTCTTTATCAAATCAGAAATCTGATTTTTTCCCCATAATATTTAATAGATATTCTGTAATTTTCTCTCTACCTATTTATCGCTGATCTTTTACAAAGAACAAAATATTTTGCAGTGTAAATAACAGTTTTAAAAATCCATTAACTATATTGTATGATTCAATTGTAGCGTGGTTTATCAGTTGATAATTTTATTTTAAAAATAATATTAAAAAATGTTCTTTTACAATTTCCAATTAATTTTTATTTTCATTGTGCATTCCCGGATTCTAGTACATTTGGATTTTCCTCGATCATTAAGTATCATTATACTATTATAGTTGTAGAGCAATATGTGATTGCCATCGAAATACAAAAGTTTAATTTATATACTACTAACGGATACCCGTACTTCGCTACGGAGTGTTTAATTTTTAATTTGATGGGTTTTTAAAACTATCATCAAGAAACATGTAAATTACATCACTAAGCGAGAATATCTATTCCCCAATAATATTATAATTTGAAAATATCCCAAATTACTTAATGAATGCCGACTATTGATGAAAAATGTTTTAAAGGGAACTTTCTGGGAAAAGCAGCGGAATTTTCCTTCTGTATCCGTCCATGTCTTTTCACATCCCTGGGTTAAATTATTAAATTATTAAATTATTAACAAAATGTTTTACAGCCTATATAGCCGGCAGAATTGGGCTATAACATTGTACCCAAAAACCAACAAAATCTGTACATTCGTTTGGACGTGATTGACGTACAAACAAACAGACATAAATAAATATATCTAAACTTAAATTCGTTATCAGGACTACTCATTTAGTAAAAATACAAATTTTGAGCCCAATCGGATAAATTTTCAGAAATCACTCCCACTCCAATCTTATATATATTTAAGATTAAGATGAATAAGAATATAACTATACTTCCGTATGAATGGTTAAACAGATATGGAAGTAAAAAAAAAAAAAAAAAAAAAAAAAAAAAAAAANAATTATATATAAAATTTCTAAAATATATAGGGGTATAGAAAGAAATTACCGCTGCTTTTTCCGGAAAGATATTAATTAATAATTTTTCTAAAGTAGTCGGACTCCATCACTAATTTGGGATACTTGCAATTGCAATTGATAAAATAATTATTTTATCAATGGGGAGGGGTTATAGAAATAAGGGGAAGGAATAGAATATACATTTTTTTCGCTGAGTAAATAATTTAAAAGTTTCTTAATGGTAGTTTATATACCCATCAAATTTATCATAACCACACTCTGTATAGCGAAGCACGGGTATTCAGCTAGTATATATTATATGGTTACTTCCAAAATAGGAGCCCTTTGTCAGGTATTAACTTCATAACTAAAGGATAACGGTCTGGGCTTAATTCTCCTTCTTTTCTTACTTTTTCCCTATGTTCCCTTAGGCCTTAGTGATACAATTTTATAAAATCCCTATCGGCAGATAACAATATAGGTTTAAATTAGGTATAAACTCCTAGATTTTATTTTAGTGTTTGAAGTGGTGGTAATTATGTTGGTAAATAGAGAATGAAGGTGTGATATATAAAAAAAAAATTGTTTTCTTGATGAAAAAAAAAGTGACATTTGTTTAAAAAATAAATCAAAATATTTTTTGACAGCGATTGAACAGCTCATCCTTAATAAATTTCGACAAAACATAAAATATTTTCTGTAACTTTTTCTACAACTTAGGCTAAATACATTTTTTATAAAAAAATAAAATTAGAATTTTGAAATCTATTTAGTAGCCCCGTTCTCCTCCCCATATTGAGCTAACAAAATGTTTTACAGCCTATATAGCCGGCAGAATTGGGCTATAACATTGTACCCAAAAACCAACAAAATCTGTACATTCGTTTGGACGTGATTGACGTACAAACAAACAGACATAAATAAATATATCTAAACTTAAATTCGTTATCAGGACTACTCATTTAGTAAAAATACAAATTTTGAGCCCAATCGGATAAATTTTCAGAAATCACTCCCACTCCAATCTTATATATATTTAAGATTAAGATGAATAAGAATATAACTATACTTCCGTATGAATGGTTAAACAGATATGGAAGTAAAAAAAAAAAAAAAAAAAAAAAAATTGTTTAGCTTACAACTTATATCCTCCTACTACAACAAGTTAAGTGTAGATTTGTTGACTCAATAATCTAATACTTATCAGTACATATTACAACAACCATTAATAAAAAAATATGAATGAATGAAAGCCTTTTATTGCCAGGTTTCTCTTTCGGTTCGTTATTTTCTTAATAGTGTTGGGTTACTATGGCAATTCGGCATACATACCGGGCTAAGGGGTTAATAAAAAAAAATATAGATACAATAATTCAAATATGTATATAATCATGGTAAAAACAATAAGAATTATTCCTATTGTCTCATCAGTTATCTACTTTCATGAATTTTTCAGAGGCGATATCCAGTTAAAGTGATAGACATTGGTTTATCTTAAATTATTAATAAGAGTGTTTGCCACAATAAACTTTTTACAACAATAGATAATCCTAAATGTTTATTCACGATGAGATAGATAGTTGCAATATATTTCAGAAAATACAAAAAACTATTATTTTAAAGTCATTTCTATAAAAAAAAGGAAAAAAATATATAAATTAAATAAAAAAAAATTAAGTAAAATAACTTTCAGTATCAATAAGTATATGTATCGCTAGTATTTGTATATATGCACTTGCATTGCATGCATATTCTGTAACCACTGCATTACCTAACATATTGAACATTATTTATTCAATCCTCGTCTTGTTAGATATAAAACTAATTATTTTTAATATAAAAATCTTATAAATTATAGATTTTAATTAAAAGGTTTCACTTTTATCCTATTGATGCTTGTATTTATTAAATAACAAAAACTATGCATTATTATAATCATAATGTAGAGAAATAAATAAAAAAAAGTGTTGATTGTTTTAAGATATGAATGCTAGAATTCAAGAAGTTTTAATTTAAAATAAATATATTAACATTACCTTCACACGAGTTCGTTTCATACGAGAAGAAATATTGTCACTTATAAAAGAAGACTTCATGATTTTTAACAGCTTATGAACATAAATATAAATTTTATTGGTTGCCGACACTAATACAATAGAAAAGCGTTGTGAACCGATGTCTTGCAATTACCTTACTATTGAGTTTACTGCCATTGCCAATAGATAATAAATAGATATGACCTTAGAATAAAACCGGGGTATAAAGTTATCAAGTTTAATGATTTTTTATTTTAATTAAAATTAAAACCGAAGCTTTTAGCCAAACATCGTATCAGTTTTAGTGACGTTAAAACGAAGATTGCTTTCTTTTATTATACTTATGATTATTTGATTCTATTACAAACTATTGACTTATACTTTTATTTATGTCAGTTTCATCAGACATTTATTATTCCTCATTCTTATATAGTCATATCAAAATAATTAATAGCAAAAAGCCAAGTATTCGTGGAAATTGTAGACCCTTGTTTTTTTATTTGTAGATTAAAATTTAAGTTCATCTTCCTCTTCTTATTGTTATTATTATCATTAAAATATTGCATCGTTGATCATTAAACCAAAACAAAAGAATTATCGCATATCTTTCACCTCCGCAACGCAATATCTATCACTCGTAACTTGTAAGTGTTCTTAATATTTCATTATATTCTTCAAAAGCTTTAATGAAATACTATAGAATTTGGGTACTTCTTTAGATTGTTACTCCCCTATGTTTTGTTTTAGAATATAAATTACTGGTTAAATAACTATTAAGACAAAGGGATGTTTAGTCCAATGTTCTTTGGGACAAAGGAATATCCACACTTCATTTTTTATTATGGTAGTAACAGTCTAAAGAAGAAAATTCCATTCCCCTTCTATAGATTGTTACTCCCCTTATAAAAGAACAGAGGGGAGTAACAATCGAAATAATTGCTAACATTTACTTGGAAATACATTATTGTAAATAGTGCTACAATTATTGAGTGATGGCTCGAAGATTCGATTTTAAGTCCAAAACAGTAATTTTTAAAAAATGTTTGTCTGTTGTCAGTGTACTCACGTAGATCCTGAACTACTGAGCTAATTTTGATAAAACTGACATACCAGGTTCAGAAAAATCATAATCGAAAAATGAAGAATGAAATCGAGAAATGACTTTTCTATGAATGCTATAAATAAATTTTGGGGGCTTTAAAAAAAAAGGTTTTGAATATTTGTAATAAAATGCAGTCTATTTTTACCAAAAAATCTAATCATATAAAAGGTAATAGGCAAATATATTTCCTGAGAAAATTGTTTACCTCATAATAATAAATAATGCTATCAAAGGTTGTAATAAAGTTTCTGATTTTTACAAGACTGAAGAAAATATTATACACTTTAGGTTATAGTATGAAAATGTATACTGGAGAAACAAACGCGGCACATAACAAAAAATCCTACATTTACCGGAAGATATACACTTAACTTAGGGCAATAAAATTGCGTTTTGTTGATACAACAAAAGAACGAACAGCAAATAGATTTAAAATTGATTTGTCAGCGCAATTTTATTAAAAATATTAGAATCAAATTATAATTATTTTTTAACTACGAGAAACATACAGAGAAAAATAGACTCCAGCGTCGGGATTTAGAGGCCCGTGGTTCAAATGCCGGCGCTGGAGTCTATTTTTCTCTGTATGTTTCTCGTAGTTAAAAAATAATTATAATTTGATTTAAATTAAAATTTAATCTTTCCGTAGTATGGATACTACCAAAAATATAAAAATTAATTAAAAATATTAGGTAAGTGCGAAAAATATTTGGCTTCTACGTCCTTCCAATCGTCAAATTATGACGGCAACATATTTACAAACAGCTAAAACAAAGTTAAAACTATTCATAAATATGTACACGTCTATAAAATAAGCTGTTGAGACAGCGGTTAAATGGAATATTGCTCGTTAAATTATTATTATTTTATTTATTTATTTTTTTTTTTGAAAATGAAATAGAGTAGTTAAAAAATCATTTTGTCGCATTGTCAAACGACCATTGATTTGATGATTGTTTTGATGTTTGTGTCACTGATCAGCAATGATAAATAAAAAGAAAATATTATAAGTGTTAGTGGAAGATACACACAGCACATTCTTTAGTGTCAATACAAACAAAGTAATTCTGGATAAACAAGAATATTGTTTATCCAGAGGTACTGATTAAGTATAAAAAAATATAGCTATATATATATCAAAATGAAATAATAATAATAAGTATATAATATATATAT
>KZ651066.1:1159894-1173366 GCA_001010745.2 Gerris buenoi
TGTATTATATATATATAAATTTGGTGTAAAATTTAACTCACTAACTGCTAAACAGTAACTTTTAAATATCCTTCCAACATTGATTTCATGTTGAAACATTTAGTTCTCTTAACTCCGCACGCTTCAATTAAAATAATCAAACGTACCTAAGCAAAAATAGTTTAGTGTTATTGAGAGAGTTTCTCTGTTAAAACAATGCAAATATGCGTCGATCAAATAATACAAGTAGATTTGTCATCCAAGTTTGCTTGTTGTGCCAAATCATGTGTACTCGTAGACTACTATAGTGGATGTTCTAATTGTTTGTGCAAATAAACACACTCAAATAATTAGTACTATTTTTGAGCATGTAAAATTTGTATGTATTTTTCCATTAGGTTATTGACTTAAACCATTTCGGATATCTTTCTTTTATGAAAACTAAAATCATAATTTTAAATTATTTTAGGGTTCCGAACTTTTACATATTCATTTTATGAGAAATTAAAGAATATTCTTGAAATAGATGAGGTTCAATATTCAATTTGTCAACCTACTTCTTTGGAAGCTCAACTTCCTTTATTATTAAAACGCGAGTAAATATTAATAAAGTATAGAAATATATCTATATATAGTCTAGGAAAACTAAGAAAAAATACCCTTCAACCCGGGCAAAATTGCTTCACGAGCGATTGAAGTGGTTTTCTTCTAAACTAACCTTGCTTTATAACATATCTAAAATCAGGCAAAATCCAATTAAGGGAAAGCACCTAAAAATCAAATTCAAAATGGCGTCTGTTTATACTAAGGGTAATGAAAGCCTAGCCATCCAATAAATGTTAGTTTATATAATTCAAACAATGTAGAAAAATAAATTTTGAGTTTGGTCATAAGTTTAAATTCATTTATTTTTCTTATAGTTCTTATATTTCTTATAGTTTTTAATAGGCTAGTCAAAACATACATTAGATTACATTACATACATTATTAGTTAAAATTGTTTCTTTTGATTTCCAAACACTGATCTGGTAGTAAGCACGAAAGCTATCTTTGTGTAACGCCCAATAAATTGTTAAAAAAAAGTGGTTTATATTCATTTCTTAAAAATTCCAATTTACCTTTTTTTGTTCTTTTTACGATTGCAACAGAACTGTTTTGTCTACAGGCTTCATTTGTGCTTGCATAAAAGCCAATTAAATTTACTACAGCTTCTTTTCTTATGACTTTTCTCGTAGGGGAGAGTTTTTAGGCCGATATTCGGCCCGAAACGAGAGCAATACTTTAAATTTAATTTTTTGGAAAATTATAGTAATTTTTTAGTTATTTTTTAAGTGTCACATCTCGGTAACTTTTAGACATACAGAGTTGCCAATGGTCGTTAAAGGAAGCCAATTATATTTACTTCAACTTTATTCCTTATAACTTTTCTTGTATAGGTTAACAGTTATACGCCGATATTCGCCCCGAAACGAGAGCAATAGTTTTTGGGGAAACAAATTCAAATTTTCGATGTACCGTATCTCGGAACCTATTGGTCGCATAGTGCTCCGGTTGAGCTTATGCTGCTGGAAATTTACTGCAATTTTAAAATTGTCATAACAACTAATACCGAACAACGCAATAGTGTACGGGCTATATGCCAAAAACTGAAATATGTTTTCAGTTTTTCACATATTACTTACGCAGCTAGCACAGGTTTTTCGAAGCTGCAAACTTAGATCACACTACCCTAACCGGTCCGAACAACATATAAAACAAGTAAGGCGCGCTTCACTTAAGTATGTGAGGCGATAATCGCCGGTTTCTGTACGATTAAGTTTAAATATAAAGTGTAATAGTTGCATATTGTTTTTCTACACTTCAAGACCTTTAAATTTATGTATAACATGCCATGGTAACTACAACATTTTTTTTTAGTCACCCACCATATTGGCCGCCATCTTGAAAATATTACGTGTGTTATTTTAATAGTTGCATATTCTTTTTCTACACTTCGAGACCTTTAAATTGATGTATAACATGCCATTGTAACTAAAAACTTTTTTTAGTCATCCGCCATATTGGCCGGGCCGCCATCTTGGAAATATTAAGTGTAAAAACTCCAAAATTTGTACAGTTGTCTAAAATTCCGAGATATACCTGTGTGCCAAATTTCAAAAAAGCCAACGGACAAACAGACAGACAGAGCCGTTATATAAGGTTTCTTTTTTACTTTGTGCAGAAACCTAAAAATCAAAACTACATCACGCTTTGCGAATTTCGATATTTTTTATGCATATTTTGACTAGCCTATAACTATAAGAAAAGTTAATTAATTTAAACTTATAACCACACTCCAAATTTATTTTTCTACATAGTATGAATTATATAAACTAACATTTATTTGATTTGGCTGGGCTTTCATTACCCTTAAAATAAAAAAACGCCATTTTGAATTCGATTTTTAGGTGCTTTCCCATGATTAGATTTTGTCTGATTTTGGATATGTTACAAAGGAAGGTTAGTTTAGTTGAATACCACTGCAATCGCTCGTGAAGCAATTTTGCGCAGGTCAAATCGTATTTTCCCTAGACTAATAAAGAAAGTAAATATTATAAACATCAATTAAGATATAAATACGAATCAATATAGCAGAACAATAAATATCTTATTAAAATATAAATTACACATAGGTACTTACATTTTCAGTAGTCATTGTGAAATTATCGGCTTGATATATGTATAAAATATATAATAATATTATAAAATTATAAACGGTGCAAAAGAAAAAGGAAAATATTGATTTTCATGTACGTATACTTGCATAGACAGTAAGAGAACATTTAGAAGTAAATTTGAGGAAATTTTAGATTATATTATGTGGATATTAAATTGATAACAAATTTTTAACAATGAATACTGTTTATTACACCTTAATATTTTAACTAACAATATCTTTAGAATATTAAAGGTTAGAAAAGATCTTTATTCAAGCCTATCACACGTAAAATTACATTGTTTGAACAGTTTTTCACATAATCATACTCTAATCTAAACCATAAAAAATAATGAAATATATCTCACTGTAAATATGAGATTACTGCCGTGTTTAAAAAAGGAACATTGTTTATTTTGTACCCATACTTTATATTATTTACCGTGTTTATCGGTGTTACAAGGACAGGGATAGATGTATAGAATGCAATTATTATTACATCGCATAGTTTAATCAATTTGCATAGTGCAAAATTATTCTGTAAATCAAGGTGTGAAAATGATAATATGTTTTTGTGTTCCTTTTTAAAACAATGATTAAATCAAGGTTAACGATATAATACTATAAACAAATGTTGGTAAGAAATGTTGCACCAAACTTATCAGTCCAATGAAAAATCAAAAATAGGTTGTTTTTAAAATCAAAAAAACTTTTATTTTATATTTTTTAATTTATTATTTATTTATATTATTTTTATTTTTTAGCAAGAAGATGAAGGCCAATTAAAGTGATTTGTCCAGAAGATTGCGTGCAAAAACGTGTCTGACTAACATCAAGCTAGAATTTTGTGGATAAGTAAATCTTTTAGTGCCATTTAAGAAGATATGGTCGGCTATGTTCGTCTGCGGGACATAGATTGGCGATAGGCATTTTGAAAGAAACCTACCTATGGAAAACGGTCATGTCCCGCCTATTATGGTGTACATAGTGATTTTCATGATTCTAAGTACGAAATTAGTTAGTTGACTAAAAATCAAGTTGATACTAGTTTGTCCCTTGATAGGCGATCACTTTGATTTGGAGTAATATTTGAGTAACTTTCTTATAAACTGGCATCAACTTGATTTTTGGTGTACTAACAAGGATCATGAAAATCATTTTGTCCACCAAAATGGAGGGGACATGACCGCTATTCACGGTTTTTTTTTTTTTTTTCAAATGCCCATTGCCAAGCTATGTACCGTAGACGAACATAACCGACCACATATTTTTAAAAGGCAGCAAAAGATTTACTTATATACAAAATTCTAGCTTGATGTAGTCACACTTCTTTGCACGCTATCTCCTGGACTAATAAGCCAATTAATCTGAAATAAAAAATATGTATTTATTTTTAAATGACATTTAATCTTTGAGAACTAGATTTATAATATAAATAAGAAGTAAATTCGATATAACACCCTATTTGATCACAACTTAGTAAATTATGTAGACATAAATCAATTAGTTTGACTAAATATCTTAAGAGACGTTTTGATAAAACGTGTTAAGAGACACCCATCAATGATACTTGTACTTTAATTCTAGACAAAGTTAAGAATATTTATTATTTATAATTCTTATTATAATTTTCAATAATGTCATGTCTTGAAGTAAAGATATCCACAAATTAATTTGATTAAAATTAACGAAAAAAACTCAAATTTCTTCAAATGAGATCTTATAAGGGTATTAACAAGCAGCTGATTGTAAATAACAATTAATAAGTATCTTCACAAAGTTTCAATAAGTATAAGAATGCAAATACGCAACATATCAGATTGCGAATGTTAAATTTTCCTAGTATAAAGAGGAAGTATGAAGTCCTTTTCCTAGTATAAGGATTATGTTAAAGCTTATTCTGTTATCATCTCTTAGACTTAGAACTTACCTTGTAAAATAAATGTAGAATAATTTCTATTTAATTTATAAAACAGAATAAAAAGGCAACAAATTCAATGTAATACGAGGCTTTAATATTAATTTGGTAATGAAAACGAAACTAAAGGTTTTTTTTATTTATCAATTTCTTCTACAGATAATGCTTGCAGATAAATCAAATCCGGTAAATTAAATTCGATTCTTTCTTGCGTCATATCGCAAGCAAACAAGAGTTATTGGTTGCCATTACTGAACCTTCTAATTCTATAAACTTTAATTACTTTTTTTATATAGTTGATAAAATGTCTATTTGATTTAAATTTAATATTTTTTATCTTTTAGTTATATTACGTTTTATAATTTAAGTAGTTTTACTAATTAGAGTTTGGTAAACTTTCAATGACAAAAAATCAAATTAATGTTGTCAAGTTAAAGTGGCACATAATGATTTTAACTTTAATGATTTTATGCTTTTACTTTACAACCTATTATTGTCAAATTTATTTAATTTTCCCCTCGTTTTTTTGAAATTTTTAAAAATTGTTTTGATTTTTTAGCAAAACTGGTTCCTAATGTCTGAAAAAGATTTCGGTCTTGGAATTTTTTTTTTAAGTGGAGACAAGAAAAATGTTCGTTCTTCAGAACGATTAGCTTCCGTTACCTTGGGTAAGCTTGGAAGCAAAAGAATATAGAAGAACTCTACTGCCCTACATAAAAAATCTAAACTATCTAATTATCTTGAATACTCTCGTGCTTAACAAAACGATTAGAACAATGTGCGAGAAAGTTTTTTTTATCTCCTAAGTACTATGATAATAGCTGAAGTATTTTTAATTACTCTTCCTTAACTCCATGGCCTTTGTATACAAGCGGGTTTCCCAAGTAAAAAGAAAGACGAGTAGAGTTCCTCAAACAAGCGAGCCATAAGAAACCATATCCTGTTTTTATTTCTATTTTTCAATTATTTCATAAAAAAAGTGGACTAAGTCACACAATTAAAGAACTGCCATCCGCTTCTACTTATCCCCTCTGGCTTTGCCAAACTTCATCGCGTTAACATAAGCACAATTTTTCTCAAAAGCGATATTCCAATTCAAATGACCAAAGAATATTTAGGATAAGCAAAAGTTAATTTTACAGCCTAGAATTCCACGGCTATTAGAGAATCCCTTAAGTTTGAGATTTACTAAATCTCTAACGCGGTTTCTCCCTAAATTTAGATTAAATAGTGGACGTTGGTTAAAATGTATGAAGTATAACTAATAACTTCACGCATTTCTTGCACATATAATGTATTTTTCCTCTTTTGATTATATAATCATTCGCAGTGTCGATTATCTTTCCCTTCGAACTAAAAAACAATCCATTAATTCCGATCTAAAGATTGTTAATGTGTTATGATCGTATCAATTTCCCGATTTGCTATAATAATTTACAAATGCTCCCTCCACTCATTAAACGTTATAAAAAGCGGATTTTATCATTTCTCTTTTAGTTTTTGGGTTTCGTAGATAAAACCAAAAAAAGAAACACTTGTCTGTCTGTCAGTCACTGCACGGTTCCAATAACTTTTGAATCAAAAGAGATAAAAACATGAAACTTTCCAGCATTAAAGATCGTTTTGATACGATACACAGGAAAAATATAGCGAACTCAAAATTATCAGCTGTTCAAATCCCGCTATAATTCATAGATAATTCATGTCCCGCGATTTTTTTAATCTTTTGAGTGGTGAATCAAATGAAAGGTATTAAAGAGTAAACTGTAACCATAATTTACAAAATTAAGTAAGTTGCATTAATAGAATATTTTCACAAGATATTAACAGTAAAATTTTATTAAATTACCTTTTTAGAAGAAATCCAATAGTTTAAATACTCGATGAATATCGTTAAGGGTAACACTGTATTGTCTCTGAACGTACTGCGAGTAGTAAAAGTTTCATGAACCTCTGAATTTACATTCGCGCTCATAAAAACGGTGCTTCCATTATTTACGTTTCTCTTTATCATTGTTTTATTTTTCTTTTTTAAAGCTTTATTAGACTAATATAAGTCTTATGTCAATGTTATTAGAGATAATAATTTATTTATTAGAGATAATAATTATTTTCTTACAATGAGTAATAAAATAATTTAAAGGAGATCTTTTACAGCTAAAAAATTATCTGTGATTTTAGATTGCGTTTCCAAATATGCAAATATAAGAACTGTTATAGTATAGACATATTAATGATAAAAGTATAATTAAATTGACACTGAAATTTATAAAATAGCAAATAATTTATAAGTAATGCAGCCTTGCATAAATAAATTGTTATAAGTAAGTTAAATTTTGAATAAAATAGAAAACTAGCATCATATTTTTTTAATGGCTTCGATTCTAATGAGAAAGGGTTCCAAACCTCTTAGGTAAAATGGTCAAAACATGGTCAGTCTATTGTCAAAGAACAATAAAAAAGTAAACATTTTGCTAGATTGATAAGAAATTCAACATTAAAGTTAAAATTATTGAAAATATATTCAACGATATCTCAATAAGAAACAACTAATATAGATTCTGCAAACTGAACAGACTTTATTCTCATATAATTACGATCCTATAATTTATTTCCGTGACTTACTTTAAGTATATACAAAAGAAAACCACAGTCTGTAAATTCAAGGTTGCTCATCAAAGATTGAAAATTAGCGAGAATATACAAAATAAAGATAGAAAATATAATTATGCCATAAAATGATTTTTTAATATTTATTCTCAAACAATAATTACTACAAATCAGCCTTACATTCTTTAACGTTGCCGCATGAAACGCAAAATTGTATAATTCTAATTGTTTTATTTTATTTATTCTAAAATTTGTTTATTGTACATTAATTTCTTAAGTATTTAAAACATTCTACAAAAGTGTAATCATTTTTAAACTTTTTAGCGTTAAATTTTTGAAAGGAAAACAGAACCTAGTTTCACAATGACTTGTTTATAACTAAAAAAAAACCTTATCCTCAAATAAAATAAATAAGTTGCTCCAGAAATAAATTTAATATTTAAATTTATAATATTTTTCGTCAGTAGATATCTCGTAGATAAAAGATATTCAATCAAGTGTATATTCCTTTCACTGCAGACTGCAGATATTAAAATTAAATGTCGTAAAAAGATATAATTAATCGAAAAACAATAAAAGAATTTTTAATCCAATTAATTAACAAGTTAATATTATTATTATAAGCAGTGTTCATTTTATTTATTGTCAATTTTTTTTAAAAATTCAAGAAAAATAATTGTCATATAGTGTTTCGTGTGCCATTTAGTAAACTAATTTTGTCAAACTCTCGAAAATCTATTGCACTTTTTATTTTCTTGATTTTTATTTATAACAAACTACCCAAACACAAACAGACAGACTGCTCAGTACAGACTATTTCATATTCTGTATTATTAAATTTAAGAAAACATTTGACAAAAGGTTTATTTGATCAACCTTTGACTTATATTCAAAAAACATATTTTATCGTGTAAGTAAACAAACTGCTAACATTTTAAAGAGTCGTTTGTTAAGATATCTTTTTTTATCAGAGAAATTAATAACTATTAAATTCGTTTTATCTACCAAGAATTTGTGGAACTTAATTTCAATCACTTCAATTAGTCAAATATGTTCCCAATTAAAATAATATTAGCTATTAAGATTTTTGTCATACGAGTATAATATTATTATCTGACCAAAAACCACTTGTGTGGTAAAAAATCACCCCGCCAAGTCTGTGGTCCAAAAAAGTTGTGAAATCAACTTTCAATCCCGCCAAGTGATGTTGGCACTTTCTCCTGACCCATCACTATCAACATAGATACTTTTCAGCTTCTTCTCCTTGGCGGTGGGCCACGCGATTTCCTAAAACTGGAATTTTATATTCTTCAAACACCAATACAATTTCTTGTTTCACCTTCACATTTGCGAAATGAGGTTTGTGTGGAAAGATAGTTGTGCGTGGAATACAACCAGTTAACATTAGGTAGTACTGCAGGCACACCGCAGTACTGCAGGCACCTTCTTTTCTTCCGAGCTACCGAAGGTAACAAAAGCTATGTGATTGCACTGAAGAACGATTTTTGTTTGCTGATTTGAAAAATACCAAGACAGAAATCTTTTTCAGACTTTTTGGCAACATTTTTTTTCAGACAGGCAACATTTTTGGTCCTAGGTCTTTCTGTCTGTAGTGCAATTTTTACATACCAACTTATCTTAAAAACATGGAACATACTTTCTGCGCCCATTTGTTTCTCTTCCACATGCAGGCGCAAACATACATTAGTTTACACGTATATCTTCAAAAGTACCAATCTAATTTTACGAAATTTTGATGGTTTGTCAAAAGTAGCCTGAAGATAGCCCAAGATCAATTTTAACCGTCTCGGGTAATTAAATTGTACTAAATTGATACTTCTATTCGTGTCAACACTTTTGACAGATTTCAAAATTAGGGGGGGGGAAGAGAAAAATTAAATAAATTAGACAATTATATTATTAGTGTTAAAAGCATATTTAGATCAATATAGATCGTGATATAGGATGCGAGGAAGTTATGCACCACACAAACTGACAGACTATTTTAAATTAACTCAAAATAATGGAAATTTTATATTCCTACTAATTATAAATAGATCTTTGAAACTGAAAATAAAAAAAAATATATAACTAATGAGTCGATTTGGGAAAAAACAATTGTTTTTCACCAGACCAAATTTTTAACAGTTAAATGAGTAGTTACTTAAATAAAAGAATCTGTCTGTCACTAATTACGTCGATTGTTTTATGGCTATTATAAGTGATATACAGTTCTTCTATACAAACAGATTACAATTCTCTCGATTGAAGCGACCTCGACATATCACTTCGATTCATCTTCAGTTTGAATTAATGTATGGACTACTGATATACAACGTTATAGATGATATTATCTAAGCATAAAAAAAAATGATGTATCTCATAGAAATATAAACATATATTTACATACCTATATTTATATTTCTATATATAGTCGTACTTTTGAATGACCCATTTTTCACAGGTTTGGTCAGTAATATAAATATTATTTAATGTCTTGTGTAACTTTAATAGCCACTTAAGCCCAAAAATAACTTTTTACAAACTTAATTTTCTCTCAGATGGTTGATATCTTGTAAGAAGTTAATAATTGCCTCTATACAATGTTCTTAGTCTTTTAAATTTAAGTAATATACTGAGAAATGTATTGTAGATTATTAATTAAATTATTTATTTTAAAAATACTTTAGACGAAATTAAATCCAGTATAAAGGTGAAAATGTAATAAATAAAGGTGAATTATTTATATATATAATATTAAAGGCCCATATTTTAAGATTTAATCATCTTTGAAATTTTCTTACAAATCCACTTCTCAATTGCTCCAAAAAATTTCCATGAGAAAATCGCAACACAAGAAACAAATAATTAAACATACTGAATCCGAAAATTGAATTTTTAACCATTTCTCCGCTAATTGCTAGTGAGGATAAAGATAATTAGTGAACAAAAAAATTCGTTTATATTCACTAATGTATAACAGATAGCATAAAATGAGAATAGGGGTTCTATCGATAATAAATTGGCCAGAAAATCCCTGTTTTGTTTTTCTTTTAGCGCGACCTTTTTGCAGGACTATTAATATCAATAAATGTGCATACAGCATACAATTTCCTAGACAGGACATACTACAGCCAACTAGGGTCCGTCCCTGAGATGCAACAACTCTCGTATTTGCATTGTGTATAAGTTTGACACTGAATATTACTCAAGGCTAGAAGTAGATTTTCTTCTTCGATATTTCGGCGATTAATTATAAAATCTTATATGTTTAACAATAAAATTGAATAAAACTTTAAGAATTCGCAATTTTATGAATTACATAAAATTATATTATGAATTACATATTGGTCTAAGATAATAAAATAAAATGTTAATATATATTTTTTTACTATAATTTAATAATATAAATCTAAATCATACTAGAGTAAAAATATACCTTATATTATTATCTTTAACAAGCCCCCACCGATAAAGAAACCTCGTTTAGTTATATTTCAAAGACATAACTAATTAGCTTTATATTGTCCAATAAATTAATTCCTTTCTTAAAAAGATAGGTTTATATTATATTAATTGTCATGATAAATTTACATAAACATTCGTTTACTTTCCGGTAAATCAAACCTCGAGAACAATTAAAAAGAGAGATACTATAATATAAATAGGGTATTAAATAGCGATTAAAAATTATAAAATAAGAATAGATTACAATTTTTTAAAAGTTTAAAGCTTTAATAAAGGATTTTAAAATTGTAAACAAATCTTTATAAGAAAAAAAAAAAACAATTATTTATAAAATTATAATATTCAAAACATTGTTTATCTGCAAAACTTAGTTTCTGACTGTAATCAGCAAGTCGCTTAAAATAATTAAATAAAATGAGGAAAAATGTTCTTAATTTATCTAATAATTAAATTTTTTACCTTCTTGTTCGACTTTTTGTCTCGATATTAGGAGATTTCAGCTGCTCAACTAATAAATGGTCATCACTTCACTTATAATTTATTGGAAGGAAAAATTAAACCACATAATATAATGAATTATTTTGTTCGTTGTTTAATTTAAAAAATAAAATATTTATGAGATCAATTTAAGAGAATTTTTTGGGAGGAAAGATGTTGGACGAATTGAAAGGTTGAACAGTATGACTCCCGGTGGTGAACTCAAGACGTTACTTGTAAAGCGAGCGGACTAAGACTGAAACAGGCTCCACGCGCCGGAGTGAAAGCAACATCGATTTGACTGGGACTCACATACAGACTGACCGCCATGACCTAGTGCAATTCTTTTGATAAATCCGCGTGATTGACTAGCATCCACGCTCCGGATCTGTCTACAGTCTACATGCAAAGGATAGCGGTAAATATGCATTTATATGAAGAGCGGTGGATGTGTAGAGAACATTCAGAGAGGATATGTGAAAATGTCAATGTCGAGTATTGTCCGAATAAACATTATGGTATGTACATATAATAGACCTGGAATTCAATGAAAATTACACAGTGTATAGTATCTCGCGCTCCAGTCAGCTAACATCAATGTAGATAATGTGAACTAATCTTCGTTTTTAATTACAGCACCCATAATTAATTACATCTTGCATGCAAACTTACATTTCTACTTAATGAGCCATACACTGAAACTGAAAAATTAATAAAAGAAACTCTTCAGATAAAAATAAATAGCATCTCATAATTTACTGGGTTTATTTATTAAGAAATGGTATATATTTATTAAAGAACGGTTTCTTCAATTTTAATTTCCCGCAATAAAAATAGTTTTTAAGTAAAGTCCATTTAAAAAAAATTAATTAAATATGAGTTTCATGAGCAGTAAGTCTAAAAGAACACTCATAAATCGTTTTCCTTTTCGTATAAATCCTTCAGTATTTCGTATAAGTAAATAGTTATTTACGCACCAATGTCATTACTCCCTGAGCGTTATTGTTGGTTCCTGAGGCGAAGATGAGGGAACCATACTGTCTAAATCCCGAGGCATAGCCGAGGGAGTTAATAATAGCAAGGGTGCTATGACTTTTTGCTCACGTGGTCCGTACAAGATTTTTCCTCCAGAAGGGTGGAAAACAAACCTAAGATTTCGATTTATCAATTTATTTAGGTATTAAAAACTAAGTTTACAAATGTTTATACTGATATGTATTGACATCATCTGTCAATGTTATTATTAATATGTTAGTTTTCAATTCAATAATCAAGCATTCATAAATATATAAATATACACTTTAATTATGTTACAAGGAAACGATTCTTTAATGGCGACGAGTGACAGACTAGAAAAGAACTCAGACACACTTCTGGAATTACAGAAACAAAAGAAATTAAGAGGAACAGTTAAAGCACAACTCACCAGACTGACTACACTCATCAACACTAAAAATAACTGGACGCAAACGGAACTAGAAATAAGGATAGGCCGCTTAAATAGCTACATGGAGAAATTTGAAAAACTGCAAGAGGCAGTTGAACTCTTAACGGCTACAAATGAAGAACTAGAACAAGAAAGAAACTATAGGTTTTCATTTGAAGATGATTATTTTGATTTAAAAATACGGCTAGAAGCATTAAATACAGAAAAGAAAGAGGCTAAAAATAAAGTACAAACTAAAGAAGCGAGCACGTCATCACTGACTGCCAATATAAATTTCACTCCTTACCAGGTTGATGAAAGTTTTACAAACTTTCTGAAGAGGTTTGAAATATACTTACTCTTAAAAGAGGATCTCGATAAAAAGACTAAAGTAGCTTTACTACTTCATGCGTTAACTCCACGATTATCTGTTAGATTTATGTCCTCCTGAAGAACCAGTAGAACAGTCTTATGAAGACCTTGTGAAGATTTTAAAAGAATACTTTGATCCTCAGCAAAGTATTTGGGCAGTACAGAACAAATTTGTAAATAGAGTGCAGATGGATCAAGAACCAATTGTTGAATATATAAGTGATTTAAAGAAATTAGTGTCGAAGTGCCAGTTTATCTGTGATTGTGGTAAATCAGTTGCTAATATGTTTTTAAGGTTACAATTTATTAGGGGGATCAAAGACCCCGATATACGTATGAAGTTATTACAAGAAAAGAAAGATCTAACTTTTCAAGAGGCAGTGGACATAGCCATTATATTTGAACAATCAAAAATAGAAAATTCCATTATGCCGACTACAGCACCAATAGCAAATGATTCTTCGATTCACCAAGTAAAGACAAGAGTGAGAACTCAGAATTTAAATACAGGAAAGACTAGAACATTA
>KZ651066.1:1201223-1212065 GCA_001010745.2 Gerris buenoi
CTGATTCGAAAGTAGAAAACTAGATATACTACCAAAACAATTACATTACTTCAAACTTTTAATGAAATACTGAATACTGTATATTAGCACGTTAAAACATTATTAGATTGCATTATAAGTATTATTCCTAAAGAATTAACAAGTATATCCGAGCTTTTACATCCGAAAACACTAGATCTGCAAATTCGAACTTTGAACAATATGGCGTCGGATACAAACAAAAAAAAAGAAGAAGCTTGCCCAGTGTTGCCAATTACAATATATGAAAAATCTCTAAATAAATTTAATAATATTGTTTTTTATTTATTAAACCTTAATTATTTTCATCCTTCTAACGGAATTCAAAAATAATTAATTATGTTTCAATTCTTAAATTAAATTTATAAATATTATTAAAAAATAACTAGGGGACCCTGCTCCTTACTCTCTTCACTCGCCAAACTTTTTTAATAATATAAGAAAGATGGTGCACGCTTTGGTCTGAGTGTAAGGCAGTTGAACCAAGTAGGGATACAACATTGTAGATAAAATCCGCAAACGTACCATCTCAACCTCATCCATCCCATAGACTTCGGTTGTTCACTCCACCTCAACCCATCGAACCTCAAGAGACGAAAAATCCAATGGTATTTAGAATAAAATCATGATGTATGATTGTAGTAAATTTTGTCTACAGGCTTCATTTTGTGCTTGAATAAAAGCCAATTAAATTTACTGCAACTTAGTTTCTTATAAGTTTTCTTGTAGGGTAAAGGTTTTATGCCGATTTTTGCCCCGAAACGAGAGCAATACTTACATTTTCCATTTTTTGGGAAACTGCCAATTTTTGAAGTGTCATATCTCGGTAACTATTAGACGTACAGAGTTGTAATTGGACGTAAAAAGAAGCCAAATATCTGTTCTACAACTTCATTCCTAGTAACTTTTCTCGTAGGTAAACATTTAACGCCGATATTCGCCCCGATACGAGAACAATATTTAAAATTTCCATTTTTTGACAAAAAAAAAAAATCAATTTTTAAAGTACCACATCTCGGGAACTATTGGACGTAAAGGGTTGCCGTTGGACTTAAATTGTTGTAAATTTATTGTACTCAAAAACTAGTAAGAAAAATTAACATCGAACAACGTATATAGTTTACAAGGTATGTAGCAAAAACTGATTTTTTTCAGTTTTTCACATATTTCGCCATAAATTGGGAAGAGGGCCCTTAGGGCACCATTCTACTTTTACACCCTCTGTAACTCTAGAACCGTTCACTTTAGCAAGATTATGCATAGTATCAGTTTTGTTCGCAATTTAATGTAGATTATTTTGGTATACGGCATTTTTTGCGCTAATCCACATAGTTTTCTAAATATTTAAGAAAAAATTATAAAAACTACTAATTTGCCAACTTCACCCCTCCCCGCCAAACCCGACGCTTAAAATGTTGTAACTTTTTACCAAACAATAAGAGGGCTGTCTAGAATAATTTGGAGTTGGAGGGAAACTTTTACTTTGGATGTTAGGGTTTGGGTCTAATTGAACCGTACTATCATTGAAATTATCATTGAGGATTTTTGAATGAATAAAAAATACATAACCATGATGTAACCTTTACCCGACGCCCGATACAGCTGTGGTGAATTAAAGAATTAAAAGGTTATGTGTATAAATATAGTTTTTCGTTTCTTTTTTCAAATAGCTATATCGAAAATTGTTCAAATAATTTTAATATGTTGAGATATTATTATGTCTCTAGGTGTCTATTTAACGAGACTACTGAGAAAGAAACCCGTTCTTCTTGCAGTTATCTTAGTTTCTTTTATGTTCTTCACTTACCATTTTATATACGAGGTGACTGACCTTTGTATCTTTATTTTCTTTCAAGACTTAAATTACTTGTACAATTGAATAAGAAATTATGACCAACGTAGTGTGTGTTATTGGATCTTCAATATTATCTTCATAAGTTCTTAAAAGAATAATTGAGAGTGATCTTGCCCTTTAAGAAAAATAAATCAAAATTATATTTTTTTTAGATATAGTTTTGAATTGATAAGGCTTGAAACTACTTTATTTATCTCATCAATGTTATTCTTGCCTAATTACTCTTCTTTTGTTAGTTTTAACATTTGTACCGTACTTGATGATCCAAGTTTACTCATTGAAGTCTTCAATCATTGCTTGGATAGGAATAGTAATATTGTACTATAAGATTTTAGCTACTCTTTATTAAACTGGTAAAAGGCTCATAATTTATTATTATTGAGTGATTTAAGATTAGACAAATGATCATCATCACTCTTATCATGTAGTGTATACTATATCCCTTACAGTGGATGTGATAAATAAGGGACCTATATTTACTACGTTTCCATGATGTTTAATATGGATTGAATCCTGATATGGGATTTGACAAGTTAGGTATTTCCATGAGTGTTATTGAATGCCGTATTCAACGTTTTCAATACACCAATCAACAATAATAAATAATTTTGAAACCTCCACCTTTTATAACCAGATTTGTTATGATTGTTTTTATAAACAAAACTATAAATGACAATAACCAAGTAATAAGTATAATAATAGGTATAATTAGTATTGAAATAAGTTTTTTTTATTGAATGAAGAGTGTTGTTTTGACTAGTTTCACCAGTAAAAACTGCTAGGGGCACTCATATTCACACTCTGCATATATCAGGATCGAGTTCAGGTGTTTCCATGAGACTCGATCTAGATATGATCCCAGAATTTAGTGTATTGTATCTGGATCTAAATTGTAATCAATCCCTAATGAATCTTGGATTCCATGGACAATTTGGATCCAAAAACTTTATTCACTCCATATTGAAAAATTGTGGAAACGTAATAAATATTCCTTACAAGGGATTTCATAAACGTATGACATGTTTACTTCTTTAGTTAGTAGAAATGTCTATCAAACATTATAAGATCTAGCAGTTATTTTCTGCTCAGAACTCTATTATTGTTAAGACATATAAATTGTTGACCAGAATTAATTGCAACTGAACTTAAAAAATCCTGAGTCTTACAAGCAATCCTTGGGGGTATTTTTTAATATTGACAGCCATCCCCAAAATTTTTTGTAATGTCACGAAAGCTGGCACCACTACAGTTTCAAGCAAGCTACTTTGACCAATATATTTAAATAATGTGATATTTGATTTATTTCATTTTACTATGTCTTATAAAATAAAACTAGTATCATAGTGAACCTTACAGCTCTCTGCAGCTACACAAGAGCAAGAGTATTTTTAACAGAGTTTAAACAATAGTTTTGGTGTCTCGTAAAAAATATTAATTAATTCTTTGGGCGAAAGAGTGCCCCATTTCATACTTAATTTTTAATTTTATGTTTTAGCCGACGTTTTCCTCTGATAGTGAGTTTGGCTCTGCTATACCTTTGAGAAATCTTGAGTCTTTTGTTTGGAAAACTGACGAAGAAGATAACACGGGTAACGCTTCTTTATCCTGCAGAAATTCTGTTCAGGGAAAACTCCTGTTAGTTGATGATAGAGGTAAATATACAATTGTTTTATTTTTTATTAATTGTATTTAGAAATAACATGGAAACAGGTTAAAATGTCTAACTAGTTTCAACGTGTTAAATTTTCCTCTTTGATTTATTTCACCAGGAATCTATCTAAACTAGACACACATATAGGGTATCTCAAAAAGAATATCAGAAAACTATCTGAACTTGGCACACATACAGTGGGTGTCCTAAAAAGGTTATAGGAGCGTCTATGCTCCAGAAACTTCTGAGGTGAGTTTTGAGGAATTAATCTAGTTTAATTTCGTTATCAGTAGATACAACTAGAGCTTATCAAAAAGATAGCAGCTAGTTGATTTAATTAGTTACCTTTTCAATTTAAATTAGACCTATCCCTAATTTCGGATAGGAAGACATGGGAATTAAGATTTATCACTCCACCATTGTTCTCCAAGATCCCCAGAATCGCACCATGTGACTTTTTTCTTTGAGTATACGTCAAAGAATTGGTGTTGAAGCCACCAATGCCTGCAACTTTAGGCGAAATTAAGTTGAAGGCTGCTATTGAGAATGTCATTCCCAATATGTTCAAGAGTGTTTAGGAGGTATTGGAATACTGCTTTAATATTGTTTAAGTAGTCTATAACATCTACAGACAATGTTGGAAACATGTGAATATAACATTTTTTTTTGCAACGGCTTGTACCTGTATACTTACATAAATTGTATTTAGAAAATACAAATACTCTCTAAAACTCTAAATATTCTTGTTAGGACCCTTAAGCCGTGTCCAGACTACCGAACCGAACAGAGGAAACAAACCAAGCATTGGTCTCTGTTTATGCCCAATCTAAAGTGTGCCTGCGCATCTTAGACTGGGCATGTGCAGAGACCAATGCTTGGTGGGTTTCCTCTGCTCGGTTCGGAAGTCTGAAAAGGGCTTTACTATCACAACAACTTAAAACCAATTATATCAGTGCAATTGCTTACTTCTATGAGATGGTCAATTTATAAGATTATACAAAATGCAGTGCAGACAGCGCCAGACAATTATATTTGTTATCTATTCACATTAAATTAAAGAATCACCCTGGTTATTTGATAATTGATTTGATTTATAGATGCCTCCATTAAACAAAGTCGCCACCCCCGCCCCCCCCCCCCCCCCCCCCCCTCTTATAAATGGGGAAAATATTGTGCTGAGCATCTTATTATAAATCTAATTTTTAGTTCTTACGTTTTTTATTCAGTTTAAAGTACATCAATCAAAGTACATGAATAGATCAATGGTATAAATCAAAGAAGGCTATCTTTGCAACCACCATGAAAAAAGTTAGACATATAATGTTTAATGTAGTAGTTATATTTGTTACCTTACAGGTTACTTGTGCACTCGAAGCCAAGTTCTGCCAATGGGTTGCTGTGATCACACATCTCCTTATGTTCGGCGCTATCCTTGCCATTCTTGTCGCCAGTCTGGCTGCTGTGCCATTTATGAATACTGCGTATCATGCTGTCTTAACCCTAACAAGGTAAATTCCCTAATAAGGTTAATATTTATAATTATATGGTGTATTGATTTTCAGTAGATGTATTTTAATTTTAATTTGGGATAATGGACAACTATGTCTATTTGCAAGTTCTTTGACTACAACTAGTTAAAGAGATCTCCGTACTTATGCACCATGGCTGACAGGCTGTCATTCTGTATATAACACTTATGTTTTTAGTGGTAATTTGTTCAAAATTTGACAGATTCGTCTGAAAGTAGTACAAATATTTCTTATTATCAATGCTCAGCCTAATTTACAGAATAACTTAATCTATTAAATATTTGTGGGAGATTAAATTTTGAATTTTCAAACTGAATAAGAAACTTGATAAGGAAAACAATATTTATGAATAATTTTTTTGGGTATGTTTTTATAAACTTGCTTTAGATATTTAAACAAACTTTAAGTTATGTTTAACAGGATAAGAATTTTATTAATCTATTTACTATGCAATGTCTTTATTTCTCTTCCATATGCACACACATGATATTTACACCTATATCTTTGCTCATTGCTAATCTGATTTTTAAGAAATTTAGATGGTTTGTCGAATGTAGCCTGATAATGATCCCATTATGATACGCTCTTAAAATTTGGCTAAATTGATACTTTTATTTATGTATAAAATTAAAACAGTTTTGGCAGATTTAAAAAAAGGCAAACAATTAATTAAATTAAACAATATTGAGTTGTAAACACGTAACATCAATGAAGGGGGTGATAGGATGCGAGGAAGCTATGTGACTATGTGACACACTGGTGGACAAACTATTATGTTACATTATACTGAAGAATGTGAAACGAATAAATTTGCTCTCCTCACAAAAGATTCCACATTACAGCTATTTTAACTTATAAATCAAAAATATTGTAAAAATTTGTATGGCAGTACACAATAATTAATTTTACTCAGTATTCTAAATAAATTTAAATATTGACTAAATTAATATATGTGTCAAAGCAAATTTGATCACCAGAGTTTATTACAATATATTTTGATTTTTTCCGTTATAAATTTACTAAATAAATCCATACTTTACAAAGATTGAAGTAGAATAACTTATTAATTGCTTGCAGAGAAAGAGACTAATATGGTTTTTTGTTTGATTTGTTATTCCAGAAGGATGTATTGCGTGGAGTATTATCCCGTGCTCCAGCTGCCTTCCATGTTGTATTTTCTGCAGTAAATGACCAGTTCGAACTGTGCTTAGCCAAGTGCCGAACTAGTTCGTTGTCTGTTCACCACGAAAATTCTTACCGAGATGCCTCTGCTAAGCACTGCTTTACCGACGCTATACCTGCAGATACAGAACCACCATGACGTATCATCTCGTTATTTTAATTATTGAGTAAATCAAATCAATCATGACACGACTGATAGTAACATTGAAACTAATAAGGTTGTTTAGGAGAGCTTGTGGCACATTTCTCCTACCTGACATGATTTTATTCAAGGTTGAGACTGGGTCAATAAGTTAATTTTTATATTTAGAAAACACCTCTAATAATTCTAAGTATCAGTAATCCTGCTTTTCTGGATTTGTTTTAAAAGTTGTTTTAGTTTTAAATCATAATTTATTTGTCAAAAAAGTACCTTTTTCTGTTTAAGATAGTAAGTCTTAAATGATTGTCTGCCCTTGGTTATATCAAAATAATGCTGTGAGTTTTAATTTTATTTTAAATGTAATTTTTACATTAAGTCGACATTTATTTTAGAGATTTCTTTTTTATACTTTATTTAATGGAATTGACACCAACTCTCATCATTTATAATGTGAGATGATCCCAAAAAGTCTTGATCCTTTAAAGAGACAAGGCCACTATGAAAATTTTCTATAAATATTTCCACCAATGATGTGGAAATATTATTGTTATTTATGTGGAAGTATTTTTATTCGATAAAATGTTATAAAATTGAGTATGCTGATACTTGATATTTTAAGGTAGATAGAACATTCTCTGCCACAATAAGTGTGAAAGGAAACCTAAGTAGTTAACCAATACAGAAACCAAAGAAAAGTAAAGGCAGTGCGTGTTGTCAACAGAAATGTCATGTGATGAATGGAGGAGTTTTTTGACCAGTGAATGTTGACCTATGTTAATGTATGGATTTAATATAAATCACGTTTATATGTTTTAATATAAACAATATAGTTAGTTTACACACTGGGCAGCCAGTATTATTACAATGAATAATCGAAAACGTAACTCAAAAAGAGGGCACTGAAAATTCATCTAATGGCGATGATAAAGACAAAGAGTCAATGTGGGGGCAGTCTACATCGACCAGGCATTGGATTGTTGCAGGCCATTGCATGTTTAGAAGAAAAATTCACAACTCCGCTCTGCAAATCGAAAGAAACATTAGTGAATCTCAAGGAAAGAAGAGGACCCGAAGAGTTAAATAAAAACTTATTTAACTTAACCAACTTAAACTTATTATGAACATAACCAGCAGACTTACAGAATCCCAAGAATTGCAGTAAAAATACTATTTACACACAGTGAATCTAAAGTATTAGATGTAGAATAGGGTATCTTTTTTTTCTTGCAGCAGTATGTCATTGGCTTCTTTAGAAACTCTTCTTAGTTCTTTATTATAACTAGAGTTCGGATTTTGCATATTTGCATATTTTTTTTTTAGTGCCCCAATTGATTTTTCTTTACGAATTCTGATGTTTAGAATGCACTGGGCCACTTTAAATTCAAATTTAAAATTGCATATTTTGCATATTTCGGGCATTATTGCATATAATTGCATATTTCCGGCATAAGTGCATTATTGAATATTTTCGCATAAATATTCTACTTTTTGAGAGAAATTTCCTCTAAGGTCCATATTTTATATCATGTTTCTAGTCAAACATATATTATCTAGGTACCAAAACCCTCTTGAGGATTAGAAGTCATTCGCTGTGTAACGGTGGACGTACCCCCTTAACGTACCCCTGTCTTAAGCTTCTGCCAGAAAGGGGGTTTACCCGTCACTACTGGTTGATACCCTAAGAAGGCTTGTTTTCTTGTTTTTCGACTTAATCCCGGACAAAGCTACCGCTGACGATTTATATATAGAGTGCTGCCCTTATTATCGGATTAAAATAACTTCGTTAACCAAATGAATGCACAACACGTGCATTAGAGTATTACACTTAGGTCAGAGGGCTTCGGAGATTCGGCAAATTAGGCCATTCCAAAAGCAAAGAGTGCCCTTAATTCAGAGATTGGCATTTATTAAAGCTTATTTCAGGGACCTTCCAAATATAATTGAAAAACTGGGTCCGATTAGGGAAAGACTTAGACAAAAAATGGATGCAGTTCTCCACCATAATCTGGGCTGGACCACTGTGGAGAACGTCACCCGCATCCTGGAAGGGGCGGAGGGTAGAGACGAAATAGGAGCTGACGTCGCTGACCTAAAATATATTCCAGTAGTGTCGTGCGACGTTGTATTGAGAGAACGTTTTCACGTTTAAAAATGGTTCTTTCCGACCGTCTTATAGGTTAGACACATTTTCTTACTGCATCCTAAATTTAAGTAATTTATTAAAAATTCATTGTAAAATAATGGTAATTTTTCATTGTTTTTAAAATATAGTCAATATCTCTATTTTTGGTGGTTATTCTTGTGTATTCTACTGCCTAATCTTTAAATGCCATGTTTTTGAGTATTTTTTACCCTCTAAATGCACTTTACTTAGCACAATTCAATATTTATAGCTGCCTATTGGAGTTTATATAAAATAAGTGCATTTTTAAGTGCATATATTAGGAATAAGTACATATATTTGAGATAAGTGCATATTGGAGTGCATATATTTGGGATAAGTGCTTATTTGAGTGCATATATTAGGGATAAGTGCATATTTTAGTGCATATATCTTTGGGATAAGTTGCATATATTATTTGCATATTTCGCAATTTTCATATGCATATATTGAGGTTTTTAAGTGCATATCGATCCGAACTCTAATTATAACATTCGGTAAATCAGATTATTTAGTACCATTACTAATACTCTTAGAAACTTCTTGTTTATACACGAAGAATAATGAAAAGTCTTTAATGAGAGAGTAGAATAAGCAAAAATGTGGATTCACCCCGAAGGGATCCACCAGTAAACTACTAACCAAAAGAAAAAAGAAGAAATAATAGTGCAAAAGAATGAAGAGAGAAATAAAAGGAAGTTAAAGTTTATTTTAACAAAAAACTACTGAACCATGGAACTTCTGACCCAAGACTTTAGACGTGGCAATGGAGGGTTAAAGATCTTTATGTGGCCACAACTCTCCCCTCATCAGAAGCCCATGGTTCTGCACGCCTCAACCAAATTAATAATAGCATTAAATTAAAGCATAATCATTTCCCCCCTTAAAAATAAGTGTTACCTCTTTTCCAGATCAAAATTTACTAGCCTTGTTTTTTTTCCCCTTTTTATCAACCACCCCTTATTCCAATTTTGTGTTCATTAGATTAACCATAATTTCTAATAGATCAGCAACTAGTTATTGTATAAATTATATGTTTAAAAGGTAATTCACAGTTTATGAAAGTCAGAGAGTAATCATCTTTATATTATTATATAGTCTGGTTCCTGCTTCAATAATTATTATTAGAGAATTTTACAAAATCTTGTTTGTATAAAATGTGTTAAATGTTAAAATTTTAAGTTCCTTGTAGCTAAAGCCTTATATTATATATTTGGGATTATTCCTTTAAATAAAAAATAAGAAGCAGTATTTTATATTAATGAATACTATTGGAGTAACCACCTTTTCTTAAAATCTAATTCAGAGAAGGATTTTATAATGCATTGGTTGTTTAGCTTGTATGCTTCATGAGTAATTGCATTTTTTACTTTTCTTTTTACATTAATGTTGACTGTAGATTATGTTTAGAAGTATGATATTTAATAATGATTACCTTTCCGAAATGAGGAAGCTTTGTACATAAAGTCTTAGAATTAAGAAGAATAACTGTGCAAATGGAGTTGATGTCAATAGAATAATTTCAATGAAAGCCTTTCCTTACAAGTAGTTTTAATTTCCAAAGCTTTTGGCCTCTTGGCCATAATTAGTGCCTATAAACAGTATAAATACATTTACTTAAGTACTTGATAAAAAAAGAAGAACAAAATGCATACTATAAAAAAGCAAAAGATCCAAAAAAAGTTAAAAACTAAACTACAGAGGTTAACTATAAAACATAACAGTACATTGAATAAAATCTCGGTTAACAATTAATATAGTCTGAGAATAATATAAGCTGCCCAAAAGCAAAATACAGTAGAACCTCGATAAGAAGTGTCTCAAGGGGATTAGGGAAATAGTCTTGTTATCGAGGTGCTCTTTTTGTTGAGGGTCGTGTTATCAAGGTTATTTTGGCTGGCAGTTGTGTTATCGAGGTTAATGAGTGGGGTTTTCAAGTTTAGAATTGTTCAAGGTCAACCCATTCCTGTATAGAGTCGCATTATAGAGGTTGTCTTCTCAAATCGACTTTTTATAGAGGTTCTGAGTTACATTGTGAATTGGAAAAAAATCTTGTTATTGAGATTGTTTGGATAATAATAGTCGTGCTATAGCGGATAATTTAGCATTATGTGTTATGGCAATCTCAAGGGGAATTTATAATTGCACTTATAATTGAGGTTTTCGTGTTATTGAGGGTCGTGTAAGCGAGGTTCTACTGTATATTGTAATAATTATTTTAATTTTATTATTATTCATTTTAAGGAGAGGTTTTTTTTTTTTTTTTTTTTTTTTTTTTTTTTTTTTTTTTTTTTTTTTTTTTTT
>KZ651066.1:1212161-1226126 GCA_001010745.2 Gerris buenoi
TTTTTTTTTTTTTTTTTTTTTTTTTTTTTTTTTTTTTTTTTTTTTTTTTTTTTTTTTTTTTTTTTTTTTCTTCTTAAAGTATGTTTTATAATTTCAAATTAAACAGGAACAGGACTCTTCTCTGGTTCTGGAGCATTGCTTTTATTATGTGGCCCACAGCGTTCTAGGGTGTCACAATTAGCTCACAGGGGTACTGTTAATATTTTGATTTGGTCACATTCATGACCAATATGTGAAAGATAAAAATAGAGAAGGCATATAATTTCTATGTTATTTGCAAAAACCTATCAGAAGAGTAATCAAACCAGCAAGATTGTGATGGGCAGAACATGTGGCACAGATAATTCATATAAAAGTACCCAAAAATATATATAAGGAGAGCCAAAGAAGGCATGGTTTATAGTTTTACAACCAAAAAGTTTGAAAAGTCCCGTGCTTTGAATTTTTGTTAAAGAGCCAAATTGCACTTAATCCTTTTAGTAAAGGAACATAGAACAAAGTTCAAATTTATTAGATGATATTAATTTATGCGGAACAAATTAATATTTGTATTATTATTTTTTTAAATTGTATAGTATTTATGTAGAGATTCCTCTACAAATGGTTGTCATTTTCTTAGGTTAAAAGTTTTTTTTAAAGAAAAAATCAAATGTTGATCTATTTTTAGTGTGTAAATAATAATGATTTTTTAAAATTTATGTACATTTTAATGTTATTTTATTTCGTAAGTATGTAAATATTTGTAAAATATAAATACCTTTCAACAGATATCTGTGTATATTAAGATATGTTTAATATCCAAATTGTAAAGGTCTCAAAATATAATCTATTGAGTTTTGCCAAAATTTGAATAAGCAGAGCTTGCCCATAGCGTTCATAGACAGAAAGTATTCTTGTTGTTAATGAATCCTAAGGTCAAAACTACTCTCTATGGTTAAACCTTATAAACTTTTAAGTGATAGCTTTATTCTCATTCAAATATGATACTTAATTATGTATTATTTTCCTAAAAATTAAAATAAAAATACAGTAGAATCCCGATATATCGTATCTTCAAGGGGTCAAAGAAAAAATATGATATACCGAGTAGTTCACTAAATCGGGATTATGAAATATTGATGGTAAAAAAAGAAAAATTATTGTAATAATTAAGACTTGAATTTATTTTGCACATAAAAATACACTGTGTATGATCATAAAAAAAATAAATATGTTCTTGGTTTAAAAAAAAAATTATAAATTGTTTTTTTAATTAATCCATGTGTTTGGGTGTTATTTTATTTGTTGGGTGTTATTTTAGCATTTTATCCTAGTAGAATAGAAGGTGGTAAACAATCAAATCTTGGAAAAGGTCCACTCCTTTCACATTCGTTTAACCGCGATTTTTCTCAGAATTATAAGTTATTAATTTATTTAGGCCTAGGCTGTCCAGGAATTACATTTGAACCCAATCACACTCTCCACCCTGAGTCTTTGTTTAATGCCGATCAAACGACAAGAGACAGTTCTAATTTTTTCCCCGAACAATGTTCCCTCCAAACGGTTCCTTTGCAATTCGGCATTAATAAAAATTATTAACGCTTCCTCTAATTGTAGTGAAGTCTGAACTGTTATTTTTTTTTTTTTTTTCTAAGTAGAGTAAAAAAACAGATATAAGTAGTGAAAAACCAAAATCTTGGAAATGGCCCCCTCCATTCATACGTTTTATCGGGATTATTCTAAGAATTAATACGAGTTATAAGACGTTTATGTTCACCTCGAAAGGGAAAAAAATACGTTATACTGAGGGGACCGAAATGCATTGGTTTTATACCAAATATCGAGATTTTTTCAAGGGACTGGCAATAATATACAATTTATCGGGATATATGATATAACGGGATACGAAATACAGGGATTCTACTGTATATAAATTAAGATAATTTGTTGATTCAGAATGTAATACTATTATTATAACAGTTATGATGATAATTGTAGTTACGTAAATGTAAATAAATAACTTTTTTAAAAAAAGAAGTGGCCAAATTTTTTTAAAAAACTTATATTAATAAAAACTTTTTAAGTCACAGATATTAGACTTCTTTTTATAACTGATGTAAATATAAATTTAATTTTTGTAGAAATCAATGTTTATGTTTTAAATCTAGTGTTAATATTTCATTATTAACTAATATTTGTTAAAGCAAACTTAATGCTGTGAAAGTATGTACTAATTTTCTCTGTTGTTTTATATGTATTTTTTAAACCTTTTTCTACTTAATAAAATAAAAATAACAAAAATTAAAGATTTTATTTTTTAACGAATGAAATAGTTGTTTTGATTATTGAAAGTAAAATTTATTTTATAAATTTAAGGAAAGAGTTGTGGAGTTAATTTTTATTACACTCTTTGCTATTTGTAGGTGTTATAGAACTAAGGTAGTCTCTGGTACATTGCTATAGTCTGTGTTTAAAAACTGCAGATTATCAATTCCTAACTCAGGGGGGGTAAGGGACTCCACGCTCATTGTTCTCCAGAACGCCATGTAAATAGGTACTTGGCGCACTCTTAAAGAGCTTTCCAAAGACATGCATCTTGAAGGGCATATACTATTTTAACTTTTGTACCCCGTACCCCCTGTACCAATTTGGACCATTTCAGATTTATACCTTCCTGTGGTTGGTCTCTATGACCGTGCCAAATTTTGTGCGGATCGGCTCAGCCGTTCAGGAGAAAACTTTTGTTCTTCGTACCCCGTACCCCTGTGTACCAATTTGGACCATTTCAGAATTATACCTTCCTGTGGTTGGTCACTATGACCGTGCCGAATTTATTACAGATCGGTTCAGCCTTTCAGGAGAAAACTTTTGTAGTTCGTACCCCGTACTCCTGTGCCTGTGTACCAATTTGGACCATTTCAGATTTATACCTTCCTGTGGTTAGTCACTATGACCGTGCCGAATTTATTGCAGATCGGTTCAGCTGTTAAGGAGGAGTATGCATCAGAAAAAATGCAAAGTGTAGTATAAGAGCTTCGCTTCGCTTAGCTCAACAATAAAGTTAATGTTTAGGGTGAGATATATTCCAACTCAAAATTGATGTTGGTATATTTGTGTCAGGTTATTTGTTTGTATTTCAAATCAAAAGATCAAAGTAAAAATCAAAGCAAGTAACACCATTGTTTTCATTTTCAACAGTAGGTACTATTTAACTGGAAAGTTCTATAGAGGGAAAAACATTTCACACAATCTATCTAAACCTCTACTTTATAATGTATTTGATCAAATTACGTGGACCAAGTATACTTGGATTGTGTAAACCCTAAAATTGGATTAAATAACAAATAGTTGAATAAGTCGGCTCTGTTATTGTTATCACTAAATCTCAGCTTGATTCAGTGTTCAGATTTGGCCACATATAGTGTAGGCATCACTTTACAGATTCATTACATTATATAACATTAAATATGATAAATATCCCAGTTTGATTTATGTCAAAAAAGTTACAGAATCAACCTCCTAGTTGAATAATGCCTATTTCAATAATTATAAGGATTATATAGCTGATGGAGCAACACACTAACCCAGTGTCATTCATGACATTTATTATTGTACAGGGCGAGTAAGGCAGGAAGGATGAATGTTTTTTAAATAAAAATATATATTCGTTACCTGAGCTTCGAAACAAATTTTATTTACAGAATAATATTACATGATGCCATTTTATAAATTTAAGGTTTGAAAATAATATCTGTCATGTGACGGCCGTTTTCAGTTATGCACTTCTGAAGCCGCTATCGGAAGTTGGCTTTCAGTGTCTCCAACATTGCTTTGTCAATTTGAAGGACTTGGGCTCTAATAGCAAGGAAGCTTCAAGTGTCCTTGGTTTATGCTCGTATACACGTGACTTGAAAACGCACATGGCCAGGTCTGGGGAACGAGGAGGCCAATTAATGTTACCAAACCGGGAAATTTAGCGATCACGAAAAACAGTCCAAATAATTGACATTCTTAAAACTGAACAAAATGATTGTCAATTTTCTTTGGTTGATCCCTTATAATTTTATAAAATCTTCTTAAAGTTAGGTCCTCAGGGATTAAAACTGAACAAAATGGCAGGAGCTACAGAACACGGGACCACATCAGTCTCTCCATTCCCACTACCTGAGCCTGATTACTAGCTGCTCCAAAAACATCCGTCCTTTCTGCCTCACCCTGTATAAGCCCTTCACGGACTGTTGTTCTCGGATTATAATATTATATAAAACTAACCTCGGTTGTAATACACCCTCAAGGGTCTAGGAACTACCAGATGGTTCCTAATAATTGTATCAACATATTTACCTGGTTTATGAGACTAACTTGTACTTCTTTAGAGTAGCTTATATAGAGTATAAGGGTTTATACCTCACAATATTGGATAAATTTAAATACATAGTAAATTGCTAGCAGAGGAGCACATAATAAGTTTGGATTTCCTGATAAATGACATTTAATGAAATTAAAACAAATTTTTATTTAAAAATATGATTACATTTTTTGGTAACAGTTCCTATTAACAATCAGTAAAAAAAAATTGTTTTACCCTCATTTACTTTTCACTTAAGAACTTATAATCAATAAAGAAGTTTATAATTATAAGAATACCATATAGCTAATAAAAGCTTCACTTCATTGTTGAAATTGAACATTTTATCCACTTCAAGTTGCTTTAGTCTTTTCCAATGAAAAAGGTAAACAATTAAAATCCATAAAAAAAATGGAAGAATAACTAAAAATGCACAACAAACGGTGTTAAAATTGAGATACTCAAGTTAACCCAGGGGTCATTCTAGAAGAAGAGGTACTTTGTACTTATTTTGATAGACCACCACTGTATGGACTATTATATAATTTTATAATTAAAGAGCCCCAATGCAAATATTATAATACATTCATTATTATACTATTCCTACAATTAGTATTAACTTTTGACAGAGCGGTAAAAATTAACACAATGGAGGGGAGCCAATGAGAGCACTGGATTTTGAATTCGAGAGTGTCAGGCCAACTAGGCAAATAAAATTGTAACGGGCCCCTCCCAAGGCTTAGTATCTATTTTTAGCCTCACTTAGGTTGGCTAACCTGAGTGTCTAAAGACAATACTAATTGTCAGAATAGAATAGTATTCGGTAATATCAAAACAATTCAGATATACATGATCTACAGATTTGATGGCAATTTTTTGGGATCAACAATCCAAGAAGGATCTATAAGTGACAACAGCATATTATATGCTTCTATTACTTTATGTTCTTCATGAGAATGTAAAGTTATTCGGGTCTGATAATGATGACTATCTATAACTGGATAAGATCCAATGTCAACATCTCTATAGTAGCTAACAGTTTGGTTAAGCTCCATAAGTACTGCAGTTTCATCTTCAAGCAAATAAATTTCCCGTTTGTAAAATTTAGTACCATATCCATTAAAACATTGTTTTTCAAGAGCAGTAAAGCGACTTTGTAAGAGTTGAGGAGTCCCAGGAAATATATACACATTAGAAACCACAACGACAGGAGTTTTCTCTTTTTTAGTGATCTCAGCATAGATAATTTTAGATGATTTAGGTACTATTGACATCTTCTTTGCTGAAAATTCATTCTCAAAAGCATCTTGTTTCCAGAAACAATGTAGTTCTTCGTTCAATTCTAATTCCAAGCTGAAAGCTTGAGCGATTCCTTCATAGGTCACATCGTCATGAGTTGGCCCCAAGCCTCCACTTGTAATAACGAGATCAAATATGTTTGAAAATTCCATTACTTCTTCCGCTATATCTTCAATAATGTCACCCACAACTACTACTTTTTCTACTCTAACTCCAAGTTCATGTAATCTTTGGCACATAAATTGAACATTTTCATCTTTGACAGAGCCTCCAAGTATTTCATTTCCAACTACTATTATCCCAGCAGTTCTTATTGGCATTGTATATCGAGTTACTTCTATCACTAATAAGTCACTATCAATTAAGTGGGACCTACCTCAATATAGACTGAGCATTTGGTCTTTTTAGAGTCTTTAAAGAAAGAAAACTGTAAATATATCACCTTTATCACACATTCAACTATCTCTTTAAAATTAAACTAAATGTGATTTAGTTTGAAGTCAAAAGATATAAATCCTAAGTAAGGTACCCAAATTAAAAATATGTTTACAACGTGATAAGAATATGATATGATAAGGATAAGAATGGATAGATAAAAAGGAAACTACATTTTAAAAGGATGGGAATATTGTGAATGCTCCACTAACAATGAATTGTGCCCTAAAAAGCAGTCACAAATAACCTTCCTATGGCTGTTATATATGATAGGTTAGTTAAATTTAATAAATAGGAATGTTAAAGTATAATGTTTGAAAAGTGAACTAAAACTACAATACAGAAATTAAGGTTTAACATAAATTTATTTGAATCAAAAAATTAATTATACCTAATTATTATTATGTTTATTATTAAAGAGCATTAATAATATTTATCAGCATCTGATTACTTCAACTTTTCGACATGTGTAATGTGTAATTATAAAATGTTGTCGTTTGATTTTTTTTTTCGTTTTAATGGATAAAAATAAATCACATTTATTTACTTTAACTTAAAGAGAAAATTCATAATTTGTATTATATCGAATAACCACGAGCCATGTATTAAACCCATTAAATGGCGGGTTCAGTATTAAAGTGGACCAAGTCCATCAAACTTGATTTTGAGTTGCAGACTATGACTGCCGCTGTGATTGTCGGCAGTCAGAAACATTGTTGCACTTTTTTACAGAGAAAATAAACGCTAAATATCATAGTTTCTCAATAGTTTATAATTCCCGTAAAAAATCTATACGCAACTTAAAACTCAAATAAAAATACAATTTGACACATAGATCAAAATAAACAAAGAACAAAAATAATAAAGTAAACATGAATCCAGTGACATGGCTCCTCCATTGCTTGTAATGTTATCGCTAAGGCTTCTCGGTGGAATGAACCAGTCGTACTATACTGCCACTTCTTCCTTTGCTGAGGCGATTGAAGAAAATTGTTCTTCCGGCGCCGCCAAAATTCATCAGTTAGGTGTTGGACATGACGCCACCTTCTTTTTTGCCGTTGCCATGAGCTCACTTCTCGGTGTTCTTTGACCAGCTTATTTCCCACAAATTTACTAAAGTCATCTTTAAATTTCTTTTTCCTAAATTTATTTTTTAACTTTCCTAATCTGGCCTCCTCTGCCCTAATATTATTTGGCACCCTCTGGTCATTCGATTTGCTATGCTTATGTGGTCTGTGCACTCGTATTAGACCTTCCTCTACTTTACTACTGAACTCAAGATCATTAACCGACAACCCTAGCCCATAGTTGAGACAGTAAACTTCCTTTTCTGACATTTGATGTGACTCTATGCTGTAATAGTTCTTTTTGGCCCAATAACTCCCCAGCCCAGCTTGGGCCTTACACCATATGGCTCGTGACCGCACCCACGTAATACTTCCAGAGAGCACAGAGCTTGAGGACAGTTATTGCCTATTAATACTTGCACTTCGATGTTTTCTGTTAAGGGTAGCAAGATCTTAGATAGGGGCTCTAAATGCTTAAAACCTTTAATAGTGCCAGGAGTAGGGATCTCGGAAATATCGCAAGGAATCGACTTTTTAGTGTAAGTAGTCTCAGGCAAGTCTACGTGTCACCTTCCACTAATGGCAGAGACTACTAGACCAGTCAGCTTATTCGTGGTAATGAAAGACTTTTGATGCATTGTGGTCAAATGCAGCCTAGTTTGAATCCCGGGAATACCTAGCTCTGACTGTAAGCTGGAGGATACAAAACAAGCGTTGCTTCCGTCATCTAACATATATAAGCATAGGTTAATATTTTTTGCTCCGGCCTATCTTTGTAGTACATGTACACCGGCATTACTAAAGACGTGGTGTTTGAAGCGGGAACATTGTTTGTCTTAATACTTCTAACATTTGATTTAGCTGACTCCAAGGTGTTAGCTTCCGCCGTGTTACGATGAAGGCTAGAAGGATGCTTCCTTCCGCAATCTTTGATGTTACAGACTAACCTATTCTTACAGGTCTTAGCAATATGACCTACCCTTAAACATGAAAAACACAGTCCTTTGTTTTCGATAAAGGATTTTTTTATCACTCCAGGCTAATTTGCGAAAATCTTTACACTCGTTTAAGAAATGCCTTTCAGAACAATAAAGGCAGATCTCTTCTAAGCTTCTATTCGACACCAAAACTTTAGGTTCATATATTTTAGGTGCTGCCTCTACTGTTGTCTTGCGGCTCCTAACTAACTGATTTTCTATGCTCTTATAACGTGAAGCTCCTACTCTATCCGAACTAAAATACACTGGATGCGAATAAATTTTTGACAGTCCCTGTACATATTCTGCTAAATCTTGTATTGTTTCCCTACCGATTAATTTGCTACTACTTTTACCCAACCGACTATAAATTTAGCTGGCAGTCGGGAAACTATTCTCTTTAAACAAAGCCTTGAACTTATTTCTACGAAGTCCTCACCTTCTAGGACTTTGCTAGCCGTGGCTAGCATATCTCCGAACTCAAGCAATCCCTTAGAATCGTTTGGACTAATTGGAGGCCCCTCAGTTAATTTCACTGTCCAAGCTTCTACTATGGCTGACCTATCCCCAAATCTTTTCTCTAATAGTTCCATATATTGATAAAAATAAACCACTTACAAAATTATGAAAAATTTATTTAACCTCTTTTACCTGCAAAACACCAACAAATCGGTACAAAAGTTCGGGTACAAATTTTTATAAAAAATAAACAAATAAAACCGCTTTAATGTACAAATCAAGGCCTTTCAAATTATATACGACAATACTGAAATCGAAAAAAAGTGGTCACGTGACCACGGCACTCGGGAAAAAGTTTACTCTCAATTTCTCAGGTAATAGGACGAATTAAAAACATATCAAACACTTAATTTAAAGGGCATTAGTCACAGATTAAAGCCCAAAAATCAGAATTAAAATCGGCCAACAATTGCCAAAGATATGAGAGCTTAAAGGCAAAAATTGAATAAATTAAAACCAAAATTGTCCCATTTAGGGTACAACCGATAGAGATACGACAAACTGTCCTTTTACCAAAATTGTAGATCATTAAAAATCAGACCTGGTTAGTGCAACCAGTTTTTCAATTAGACAAAGCGGTAATTTTTAAAAAAATTCAACACAGCTACGACTGTTTTTCTTATTTTAAGGGGTGTCGCCGTAGGTTTTACTAAAAAATTGTATTTGAAAAAAATGTTCGTCTCATTGAATAGATATGGTTTGATTTTTTTCCCGACCGAAAATTCCAATTTTAAATTTGAAGTTCACGTTTACGCGAGCGTTGCGCGTGAACGCTTGAACGGATAAGGTTGTCCAACGAACTCGACCTGAGCATTGGTAAAATGAACATGTCTACCAAATTTCATCAAAATCGGTCGACATTTACTCAAGTTATCGTCGCTTAAGAAATAACGAAACATAAAAAAAGTAGCCAAACATGGCTAATTTGTCGGGTTTCAAGCACTGATGGTTAATCAAGTTTCTTTTTACGCCATGCCCCCGGAATAACTGTTTCCTTTGTATGAGAGGCAAAAAAAGGGAGATCAAATCCTTAGGAAACTCTAAAAAAAAAAAATGCGGCAATTTCTGTTTGGTCATACCTCTAACCCTTTCTACCCAGAGAAATTGCAAAAAATAAAAAAATTGGGGAAACATGGCTCAGTCTGTCAGGCAAAGGCAAAGAGCTGGCTTTAAAACACTATTTCTTTTCTTTTTTTTGCTTTCAGCGCCTTTTCTCAGTCATTCTAAAAGAAGTTTTCTTTGGCTCATACATTACAAGCGTGTTTGAGGAGCTGAGGGCGAGAAGAGGAAGAGGTAACTTGATTCGAAATCAACTCTTGATGTCCGACAAAAGCCATTTTCGCCACATATTATTTTGTTGATTGCCGTTTTTAGCAATTTGTTATCTAGTAATGGGACCTAGAATAATTAGGTCGGTAATTTTGACTTTAAGCATAGTAGCTCCTATAAGTAAAGTAGTATATTAAAATTCATAACCTTTAGATTTTTACAACGTTCACTTAATGAGCATTTATTGAAGCTTTTAAGATGATTCCTACTGCACAAGTCGGGAACGAGGCGTGACGGTGGGTACTGTCTAATGGGGTTTCAATGAAGCCATTTTTTACATTATGCCGGGCCGGGCCGAGCCTGGAAATGGAAGTTCGGGTCGGGACCAGGGTGGCGGTTTATGCCTTTATGCCCGACCAAGGTACGGAAGAGCGCATGCGCACAAATACTTATAGCCATAGCTTATAGGTCCTTCTGCCCCATGCACGCTGCAATTTTTATAGCGATACGGCCGTATACCAATACATACATGTATCGATACAGATCTCAATGACTGTGGAGTAGTGTGAAGCCCTTTACTTTCCCTTTACGGCTGATGAATGTGATGATGTGAAAGTAAAGCTGGTTGGAGCTAAAAACTCGGTGGAGGCTCGGCACCGACTCGGTGTAGTGTGAATCATCATCCTTCATGCGGGTCCTTCTCCCCACTCTAGAGGTAATTACTATCTCTAGAGGAAGGTATTTCAGATATCTTGCGTCACGTCGAAGGCCTGCGGGCCAGAGTGGAGGGGACCCAACGCTGTGGAGTACCGGGTCAGTGTCAGTGTCAGTTGGACTCCGTTTCATTGCATACCGAATAATAACGATGGGTCTCCCGACGACTATGTTCTTTCTCATCGCGGCCGTTCTCGCTGCACCCACTCTTGCGATGGATTGTAGTTTCGGTCGAAGTGATAATCCAGTCGAAAAACTTATACACTCTTGCCCCAGACCGATAATAGATCCTGCTGAAAGAGAATTTTGTTGTATGAACACCGAGGGAGATTTCTACTGCTGTGAGGGTTCTAACTTTGCTGTTTTTATTTTGATCGCCCTGCTGGTGATCTTAGTACCTTTGATATTCATCTGCTGCATCATCGGCTGTATTTGGAGGTGCATCTGTTCACCAAGAACACATCAACGAGTCCGTGTGCGATACTAAACTCAGAAACAAAACGGATACATCATTAATTTGAAAAAAAGTTATACATCTAATGCGACGTAAAGTATAAATAAGTATATAGGTGGAAACCAATAATTGGTGGAACCATTAAATTCTTATCATCTCTATTCTTATCATCTGTTTTTTGTATAAATAGAAGTTAAGATCATGTACCTTATGTATATATTAAGTAACACAAAATTACTATTTTAAATTCAATAAATTTAACATTTTAAATGTTCTGACATGTAGTTACGATACTGTGATTTAAATAGCTTGTTTTAATAACTTTAAACTAGCTTCTAAGTTAATAACACATTTCGTAAATAATAAAATTATGAGTTCTATTGAACCCATCAATTAGAATTTAAATAAAAAAGAATAAATGTATACCCTAAACCTAAACCTTAATTTAAAAAGGAGTATATAATCCACGGAGATTTCTTGGATTTCAGTGCTCTAATTTGTAAGAATTTGCTTGACTGATTTTAAATTTAATTTAAGCCGTATCATTCTCAAGCATCTTTCTCAAAGATGTTGTTTCAGGGTTACCATTGGGTAAAATTATTAAGTATAAATATAATATTTATGATGTCCATAACCTATCAAATGTATGTAATAACATTGAAAAAGAAAAAAAAGCCCTATGTATTTAAGTATATATCGTAATGCACTTATTAATTTCATATGAGTACGTATTAAAACTATATCTATACTATAAAGGCACTAAATACGTAGTTATCTCTATTCTATACTATTATTGATGAAATGATTTACCTACATGATAAGAACATTAATAGCAGAAGAATATTAATTTCAATTTGCTTTCATAGAAAAAAAAGGATTGGCTTATTACTATTTGAACATGATTTTCTAATCATTCTGACTCAGTAACTGAATATTGAATGTACGGGTCTTGCCAATGCTTAATTTCATTAATATAATAATCTCATACGCCTACTTGTTCATCAATTGTCCAAAAGCTTTGACAGACTATGATGAAACAAGCAACTCCTACATCTTCAACCTACGAGTTCTTTGAAATTACGTGTAAAAATCCCATAAGTGTTCTGCGAATCAAAATAAAATCTCAAAGCAAGCCATATTATCGAATCGGGGTATTATAGAATCGTTACAATTGTATCTATTTAACAAAATAATCTATGCTTGAAATCCTGTTTTAAACTATGAAAAACAATAATAAGTCGTAGGAGGTCAGTGCATGTTATTTTATTAAATCAAAACTAATTACATACTGTAAAAAGAGTAGTTGACATAGCAGGAAATACGCGATCACGACCTAATGAGGCCATAGTTTTTGCGCAATTTCTGTCAGTACAAAAAATACTATTCTTCTTGTCTTTTTCTTAATTTTTCATAATGTGGTCTACGTAATTGGTGCGTTTTGGACGTAGTTGGTATTATAAGAACTGATATATTTTTATAGCTCAGATTTGATAACGTTTGGATTAAGTTTTTCAACTCTATACAAAAGAGAGCAAATCTCTCTTTTTACGCGCGCAGTTGCTTCATACTATATTTACTNAACGCAATAGGTAGAAATGAAGATAAAATATTTAAAGAAAAAGACATGTTATTTATAACATATTTTAGATACCACAATATTTACTGGTAACGTTTCTTTAAGGTTTTTATTTTTTCAGTAAAAATATATACCTAGTACAGAAATAGAACAACTTTAGTCTATGACTTTAGATTTTAATTTTAACTAATTTATATTTTAATTTTATATTTTTACTTAAAATATAAATTTTAGGTGTTTAACATGTTTCTGATACTACTTAGTTATGCTTAAAAATGAGTACATATCCGCCAATATTTCTTGCAAGAAAGAGAATGCTGGAAAGCTGGCTGCACAAACTGCCTCGGTGAAAGAAATAAAAGTTTGTAAAAAGATTATTTCCAGTTATAGGCTCTTAGCATAGAAACTTTTTTTTTTTTTTTTTTTTTTTTTTTTTTTTTTTTGGCATTGGCTCGCGGAACCATACAGCCATAATTTTAGTACAACTATTTAACAGGTTGTTAATTTATTTACTTACATTAATTATGCTTATAATCAAATAAATAAAAATTTAAACTAGATTTCTACTTTTCTTCTTGTCTTTTTCTTAATTTTTCATAATATGGTCTACGTAATTGGTGCGTTTTGGACGTAGTTGGTATTATAAGAACTGATATATTTTTATAGCTCAGATTTGATAACGTTTGGATTAAGTTTTTCAACTCTATACAAAAGAGAGCAAATCTCTCTTTTTACGCGCGTAGTTGCTTCATACTATATTTACTTTATAAAAAAAAAAATATACGTATATTTAATGAAAAGAGTGAACCTTATCAAATATCAATATTAATACTAACTGTGTTCGACTTTAGTGAACTGATAATAAACCCACTGAAGCGATATAAATCGATCTATTTTTTTCATTGTTTGATAAAGTTCAGTTGATAAAGTTTGATAAAAACTTAAATCTTTATTTACTGAATGAGAATAATTTCCTTTTTCTCCTAATCGTAGTTTTTCCATTATTAGTATTATATTTTACGTAGGGTCATTTTAATTATAAAAATAAACGAACCTCATTCATAATTATTTCTTTACTTTTTTTTAAAATTGTTATTTTTATTTTTGTTAAAAATTTTATTATTATACTTATAATTTATAATTATACATATTAAAGTGATATTGTAAGAAGTGTGATATTAATTTGTCTTCCAATTTTGACATGGAAGTATTAAAAACATTCTGTAAATTCCAATACTATAATTCAATGGTATATTTTAATTTAACTTTTTTTGTAATTTCTATTTTATGTATATATTAATTTAAAATTTAAATATATAATTTTTAAT
>KZ651066.1:1248945-1267071 GCA_001010745.2 Gerris buenoi
ATAATTTAAATAAAATACGATAAATAACAACAAAAATTCATCTAAAATTAAATTACTCAACTATCAATACAAATTTACAAATGGTGCCAAATTAAATTTGAGGATATTTAAATATCCGAGTTATTTAAATGGCTTCTGGACGAACTATTTATAACTAGCAATACATAAACACAATATGGCATTGTGTTTTATGCCTTTTTCTTTTTCTAAAGCTCAAAAAATGTTTAAATAAAAATGCAACGATAGTTAATAAACTAGAACGCTACTAGATAAAAAAAATGACGTCACTTATAGATTAACAAAGAATAAGAATTTTAAAAAAAATAGATATACAGATAAAATGAGTTAATTTCTTGAAAATATTATTTTTAACTTTTCTTAGGTTAAAGTATTTTCTCTTATGTTTCACTTTCCATACTTAATAAAAATACTTAAATAAAACTTAAATAATACTTAATTAAAAGGTGAAATCCTTCAAGTATTAATTTTATTTAAAAAATATTTTTTCAATTATTTAAGTTTTGGTAGTTTTCATACTACGGAAAGTTTAAATATCAATTTAAATCAAATTATAATCATTATTAATAATGGGAGACAAGCAGAGAAAAATAGACTCCTGCGCCGGGACTTGAACCCCCTTGAACTTGAAATTGACTTGCTAAATATGTATGAATAATGAAAGCTTGGATCTGGGGTATAGTTATCAGTTACGGAAGAATCATTCTCCCGCGTAGCTTAGTTGGTTCAGAGCATCTGTACTGGAAATACGGAGGGCCCGGGTTCAAGTCCCGGCGTAGGAGTCTATTTTTCTCTGCTTGTCTCCCATTATTAATAATGATTATAATTTGATTTAAAATATTTTTTTTAAATTATTACTTACGGAAAGAAATAGGGGTCTCTAAAAATTTAAATCATAAAAGAATAATCGATTTTTCAATATATTGTGTATAGTAAATGGAAAATATTAGTAACTCGAAAAGTGGAGGACGTTAGTACTTTGAACGATTGGACTGGAAGACATTAGGAAGATAGCAGCAACATGGAAGTATAGGGCACATTTCACTTGATATGCTATAGATATACAACAATGATTCTAGATTGGTAACCAAGCGACAGCACTCGGCATCGACGAACACAGAGAGTCCACAAGAAAAGAAGTAAAAAGCAAGGAATAAGAAGTGGAAGAGAATGATAGAAGTTTTCTGTCAAGTTTAGTTTCTACAGCAGAGAATATAAAAATAAACTTTACGATGATAAATAAAGAAATACTTCATTCCTAAATTTAGCTATTTAGATCATTTTTGCTTCCGAGCTAATCGAAAGTACCGGAAGCTATGTGATCGTTCTGAAGAACGAACAATTTTTAGGTCTCCGATTTCAAAAATTCCAAGACAGAAATCCGTTTCAGACATCAGGGATCATTTTTGGTTCCGTGTCTGTCTGTCGTTCCATTTTTGCGAACCACCATATCTTAAAAACTACACGTCTAATTTTAATTAAATTTGGGTGGTAGGTCATAATTAGCCCATTGTTGGTCCCATATAAGTTTCAACCTTCTGCGCCTATTTGTTTTTCATCCACATGCACAACAAACAACAAACAATACATTGATTTACACCTATAGCTTCAAAAGTACTTATCAGATTTGAATGAAACTTTTATAGTTTATCGAAAGTAACATGCAGGTAGCCCCAGAATAATTTGAACCTTCTACGCTCTTTAACGTTTGCTATATTGATACTTTAATTCGTGTAAAAAATCAAAACAATTTTGACAGATTAAAAAAACGGGAGAAACAATTAAACCAATTAAAACAAACCAAAAAAACAAATAATGGCTTGTAGACGCATAAAATCATTACAGTACGTGGACAGAATGCGAGGAAGCTATATGTGCCACGCCAATTGGCAGTCTATTTTATATTTCTTCAATTGGTGCAAAATAAATAAAAAAGTATTAAGGAAAGATATATTTATTTTTTCCGAGGTTAAACTAATACAGATAAAAAATAAGCATGATAGAAATCTTCGGTAAGTAGAGAGGTTGATGAGTATAATGTTAGCGGTGAAAAGCATCCACATATTGCCGGTTTTTTAGTCCCCCGTTCTTTTCTCAAATTTTCACAAAGACAGTACATACCACATTTTTGTTTTAAAAAGGTATAGTTTGCTTTATAAATTGCATGCACAGATCTTAAGATATATTTATATATTAGAAGAAAGACACAAGTCTTTCTGTTACATAAAAAAAAAAAATTGTTACATAGAGGAGTTAAAATTAAAGTTTAAAAAGTTATATATACATATATAAAAAAAAAATTAAATAGCTTGTTTTAACCTGAATTAAAAGTAATACAATTACTTAATTATAATCATTTTAATTGCATTACTTTTTAAGCAATGTAAGAAGAATTAAGTTATGAGTTTGATACTTCTCTTTTGTTTGGAGTTGATTACTAATATGCCACTGATGCAGTAAGATATTAGTAAACATGTAACACTCAAAATTGGAAATAATGTAACTATTATTATTATGGTTGAACGGGACCAACATTTTTCTTGGGGTTTAATAAAATTTTATCGTTGGGTTGTGGAACTTTCTTTTCAAGTTTGTCGCAAGGTTTGCTCGGTTCTCCTTGTGTTCCGGGTTCAGTTTTTATTTGTACTTTCTCGGTGATATTGTCGTTTGAGGTAGAGTTAGAGCTGTTTTCAGTCGTAGCAGAGATTATATTTCCAGGAGAGAGGCTCCGGTCTCTAGAACAAGGCCCGTCCTGCTCCTCGAGGAATCTATCCATGTAGTCCGTAATGCCAGGGTGAAGAGAGTATTTTTTTTTCTCCAATCTTGCTTTGTTAGCGAAAATATCATGGCGTTCTGTCTTTTTCCAAAGGTAATAAAATTGGACGAGTTCTCCGACCGATCGTGTTTTGACTTTGTTCTGCTGAATTTGTCGGAAGTCTTTTCCCAGAGTCCTAAGTCCTGTTTCGAAATTTTTACATTCTTCTTCGGACCAAAGACTCATGGAATCTGGAGGAGGTACGGCGTTCAGCCGTCTTCTTCTTAAAGCTTCCTCCACGTTGTAGCCACACTGGAGAAGTAAGTAAAGGGACTGCTCGTCATCGCGGGTGTGAGCGCCTCTTGGAATAGATGCCACACTTTGAGCATCGTTTAGAATAGGTTCTTGAGACTTTAGTAAATACTCTTCTATTTCTTTGGGCGACAGGGACACTGGATCCCAAACTAATTTATCTTCGTTTTCGTACGGCAAGGAATCGTCGTATTTACATAGACCCTCAGGGATGGAAGCCTGATAATCACTGCCTACCATGATGGTTTTCTTTTTTTCTTCTTCTTCAGGACTGTCTTCTTCGTCTTCGGTTTCATGTCGTGAAGCATATCTGGACGGTCGTATGCTTATCCTCGAAGTATTTCTAATGGGCACGTCGTCATAAAGCTGCTCCAGCTCCGAGGGTTCAGGCTTTTCTTCGACTTCCTCGCTTCCACTCTGACTCTCTTCTTCAGATGATTCGTACTTATCCATGTTTTCTTGAATACCGTATTTTGCCATCAAATCAGCCAATGGCATATCACTTTCCTTCTGCAAGGTAGATAACTCCGTCTGCGGATCTTCTAACTGTCCAAGTGCTTCTTCTTCGTCTAATGTTCTTTCATCGTCATAGTCATCTATCATCATATCAACACTAAGGCTGAATTCGTCGTCATTGTTTTTCGCTTCATTTTTCTTAGCAACTTCATCAACTTTGGAGAGAAGTTTAGGATCGGATTCTGAAACTTTTTTACAATCTGAAGTTATTAAGTCGTTACACTTTATTTTAGAAGTTCTAGCTTTTTGAGAAACTAATTTATTTGAACCTTCCGCTAGTTTATTTTCACATTCGGTTGACAATTTGATCTTCTTCGGTGGACTAATAAACTCCTCCTCCGGTTCCTTTTTAACCTCGACAAGTTCAGGCTCGGTTTTAATAGTAGCACCAATATTTAATTCAACCGAATTTTCGGTGACATCATCTGCCATCCTAAAACAGAAAATAAGGGGCTTAATAACATAGCAGGGTAAATCATTCAGTAAAAACAATACATTTACCGAAAAGTCTCAGTCACAACGCAATACAAAGAAATAATAGGCTAACTACTCATTACGTTTAAACTAATTTACTTGTGTTGAAACAGTATTTGGTTTACGGAAAAATAATAATCGTAAAAGATACTTTGTTGTAAAAATGCCCTTTTTATTATTTATTTTTTAATTAACTTTTACATCTCGATCCCATCCTTAATGTGTAGTAACGTTGTAGAAACCAGATAAAATTAAAAATTAGTAAAACGATATGTATGGCAACCTGAAACGATAGTCCGTGTATCAATTACAAATTCACTGTTGAAGTATCAAGAGAAGTAGAGAAGTAGTGCAAATATTAGAAACCAAATATATAATAATTTATTTCTTATTAGAATATAGGCTATTCATTCATATAATTTGTTAATTTCATAGGAAAGTATTTAAAAAAAAAAAGAATAAAAAACCATCCGAAAGTTGTCTCTAAACAATTTTAAACAACTTTAAAAAAGATAAATGATGAATTTCATTACAACTAATTTACAAGTGTAAACAAGATAAACAAAGGCCAAAACATTTGTTCGAATCAACTTCTTGTCTCGTCTATAGAATTCAATATTCAAATGACACCAAACCCAAAAACTTTCTACCGACGTCTATAATTTCTATTTTCACTTTAACTCCTACGAAAGTCTTTATGTAGGCGTTTAGGAAATAATAAAAAACACAAAAGATTTAAAACAAACGGGTTCTTAACCAGTGGGCGCAGACATAAATTACATGTATTCTTAGTATACGAAAAATTGAAATACCCTATATAGTTTTTAACAAATGTTGTTCCATAAGAATGCTTCTCATGTTCCATAAGAAGCAGATATTTGGCTTTAATTTAAATCGGTAAAATATATTTTTGTACGGAAACGGAAACATGCCTAACTTGCTAACAAGTGAAAGTAAAAGTTCAGCAATAAAATGAATTCCCTGAGACCAAAGAAAAAGAAATTCTCGAAAAATTATTATACAACCATTTTAGAAGTAGCCAAAAATGGTATTAAAAAAAAAAAAAATCTCTTACGTAACTTAAAATGAGTCTGATTTGTTTTTAGAGTTAGAGTACTATATTCCCACGAAAAATTAATGACATGCGTGTGTTATAGGTACTTTTGAGATATTTTGATATTAATATTTTTCTGTCCTTTTTTTTCTGCATCTAGCAGTAAACTCCTAAAAACGTGGAGCGAAATGTTGGCCATTAATAGGTTTTATTTATTTACAACTATGCTTATGAATTAGAGTTAAAATACAGAGTTATGCAAATTCATTAATCAGGTTTATTTTGTGCAAGGCACACAGTTTTTTTTTGTTTTTTACTACAGGTATCTGTTTTACTAATGACCTATAAAGACACTAAAGGAACATTTTCTTAGATGCGACTCCAGCAATAGACACTGAGCGTTAGTGGCTGGCACAAATTTATAAGAGTAAAGCGTCGCTCAGACTAACGCTGGAGTCGCGTTTAGGAAAATAAAGCTTAAAATAGTAGACACTTTAATTATATGTATTAATTTTCCTTAAGCTCGTCAATTTGGATTAATAGGAGAATTTTAATAGCCCAAGGATGGTATTTACCCGATCAATATTAAGTATTAAAATAAGGGGAGAGCATAAAACATTTTTGTTAAAAAAAGAACTTAATTAGAATCGGATACATACTGTTTTTCTTAGTGTCCCACTTGTGGCATCATTGGTCTTGGGGGACTTCATATTAATCTGTTTAAAAAATAAAAATAAAAAATAAATAATATTATTGTTTTCCTATATTTTATTTCAACAAATCTCCTCTTTGAACGCACAAGCAAGCAAACATATGCGTTTTAAGTTAATTTGAATGTGGCCACATCTATAATATAAGGAAAGAGGAGCCACAGTCCCGTTCACCTCGTCACAGTTCTCCTAGCAAGGTCAGAAAGGTTCTATCGCAGGACTATATTTTTAGCTTTTTAGATTACTTAGATTATATTTCAAAAACTTAAAAATCTATTGTAAAGACACAGCTTTCATCAATAAGTCTATCCTAGCTCTAATTTAAAGAAAAATAATCATTAAAAACGAAATAGAAGAAAACACATTGGTCCTTTTTAAAAATTAAAAAGAGGGGGAAGAAACGGCTATAACATGCAAATCTTGGATATTATTTCCCATTGATATTCGCCGTGAGACAATCGCCTACCTTGAATCCATGACCTGAATCTTATATGAGATGAATATTAAATCCGATCTCATTTAATAACTCAAGTTTTAAAATTATAGTAAACAATAGTTTAAATTAACCATATTTGTTTTAATTAGTTGAAGGAGAATTAATATGAAAACAGATTAAAATTGGAATTAGAAAAATAACATTAACTTAAATATCACACAGAATAATAAAGCACAAGTAAGTTAAGTATAAGTTTGTGGGTAAACACAATAATTTTTTTAAAAGCTAATTTTATAATAAAGAATAGCACCAATTACATTATGAGTGCTTATAACTATTTAAATGGTATTAAGAAGTTTATATTTAAAACATTCTGCTATTGATAATGAAAATGCTATGATATAATTGAAAATGTTTTACTATTTGAATTTTATTGCTTCTTTGAATACTAGCAATTAAGATGAGGTTTTATTTATCATGTAAGATAATAGACAAAGTATTTTTTATTATTTTTTTTTTTTATTCACGATAAGTATGACAGTTTTCGCTTTATTTAAGTGTTATTACGTAGGTTTTGAAATAAAAGTTCAGAGATATTTTTTTAAAGACAATTCCACTATTGTGAAACTAGCATTTCATGTTGCACTATTCCACTATGCATTTTTATGTATTATAAAAGTACCACAAGACTACTAAGTAAAAATCTCAATAATCTTTAACACAAATTCAATTACAACTTGACACACTTCACATAATGACAATCGGTTTCAACCATTAACTTCCACCTCGAAATTTTTGAGGGTGAATAGCCAGAGTTAGTAACATAATAACTAGCCATCTTCAGATGGCCAATTAAAGAGGTCAACATCTTATCAAAACCAAAACAATCTACTTAACTGGTACTGGTATTTATTTTTACTCTCTGTGTTTTTTATTCATTACACTTATCTTTACTCCAGATTTAGTTAGATGAAGCAATGCGTGAATATTTTAAGCAGTAGGATTGTTTCCATCACGGTATGGTTATTTTTTTGTCCAAGGAGATGCCCTCCTAGTCAAGGCCACAAGGCCAGCGTTTCACCCGGAACCATCCAATTAGAGAACAATCAAGAAAAACAATCTAACAAAACTAAAACAGAGTCATCATTTATAACTAAAAATGGACAAAATCTATCAAAATTGAAATGAATCAAAGGTGCGGACAACTGCATAAGCGAACTAAAACTCCGTGAAGCCATTGTAAACAAATAACGAAGAATAAAATTAGAGACATATCAAATCACATAATATTGAGTAAAACAATACTTGCTTATCTTCAAACAAATAATGAACAGTTAAAAGGGTCACAATCCGTCTATAGTAAAGTAATGACTTACTTCACTAACTGACATGACAACTAATTCAACTTTTGAATCAGGTTAGCAAGAAACATTAACAGCTTGAGAAGCTGTTAAACTAATAAATTATTGGTTAAAAAGTGCCTATAAATCTTCTATAATTTTGTATTCTTTTTTATAACAATCTTTCCCGAGAATCATAATTTATTATACTACATATTTTCCACTTGACTTGGGGTGGTAAACTATTTTATACTCCGTCCTACATATTGTCTATTGAATGAAATATTATTTTGATTCATTAGGGATAGTTATGTCTGTGTCTGTTATAAAACTAAGTAAATTCATCCTAGTTTCTTAGTTATGTTGCATGAAAAACGTGGTTGAAAACAAGATACGAGTACGCTTATTAAAGGCCATAATGATTGATTATATACGACTATATAACAATTTTTACTGGCCCAATTATTTGAGATCATAAAACTGTCACAGTATTTTTCTTTTTAAGCCGGCTTTACACCTTGCGATTTGTCGGTGCAATCTGGTCGAAACGATAAATCCCACCGATATATCGTAAGGTGTAAATGGAAATTGTACAACGATATTGGGGTTGGGGTTGGGTCGTTGATCGAATCAAAACCTATTCAATCTGTGAGATCTGAAGACAAGTCGGTGCGTGTAAAGAGAGGTTGTACAACCTGCCGGCCAACCCCCTACGTAAAGTAAACAAAAAAGAAAGATTGGGTCGGAGATCGGGGTAAGAAATCGGTGTGGTGTAAACGCTCCCAGGTTGCAACGATATATCATGCGATTTATCGTTCCTTCAGATTGCAGCGACAAATTGCAAGGTGTAAAGCCGGCTTTAGATATATTTTTTTTGTTTACTTATGACGTCACAACAAAAGTGTCAAAAATGTTTTGATTTGTTTTCACTCTGTTATTGCATTTTGTACGAGATTACACGTTTAATTAATAATGGTGCGCAGTTTTTATTTAAAGTACGATTAAGACAAACCCAGCCTTTAAGAGTCTATACCCAACAGGTTATTGAGCCCAGAATCCAGAATCAAGATTTCAAGAATATGAAAACAACGGTGGTAAGATCTAGAATTATAAGTTACGAAATAAATAAATAAATACAAATGTTTAACTCTACGATGGACTTACCAAAATTAAATGATACAAATTATAATTCATGGTCTGTTCGGAACAGGAGTTATCTAACAGTTAAAAAGTTTGGAAGATACCCATGATTCTAACGATTATTCCGAAAAAAGCTACGAAAACAAAACGAAAGATAATAAAGCAAAGGGGATTATCATACTCAACGTAGACGATAAAAATTTGACTTTGATAGAAGAATGCACGACGGCATACGATATGTGGCAAAAACTGCAGACATCGCACACAAAAATAGACGGATACCACGCTTTGTTGCCTCTTAAGGACTACGTAAACGTTAAGAAAACTGGCAAACAAACGGTTAACGACTTTATTTACGAAAAAATGCAAACATACAGAAAACTTAGTAAATACGGACTGAAACTCGACGATAAAATTCAGATTTTATTTTTTTTCTATGGGGAGGTGAAATGCGTTTACTCACGAAGGGTAATATTACTCATATCACCCAACAGTGTGGCGCTCCCTTTCGGACTACCCACAAAAACACCCCCCCCCCCGCNTACCCAACAGTGTGGGACTCCCTTTTGGACTACCCACTAAAACACCCCCCCTGCTCCAAGACACTAGCCCGGGACCGTTTATCACATTGCTTCAGGCTAGGTCTTTGACATTGCCACTAAGGCATCTCCTAATCTATTTAAGAAACTAATTTATTGTTTCGTCCTCTCGGTTTTTAGTCCGTAATACCTGCTCGATGTACTTGGAGATCAGGTCCCATTCTTGTATGCCTTTAAGCATTATGGCCACAATGTTTTCGGGCGAAAGAAGCCCTACAATTTCCTCGACCTGTCCTCTCCACTGGGCCCAACGACTGCAGAAGAAAACCACATGTGCGGCGTCGTCCACTTCACCTATGCAACAGAGACAGCACGGGCTATCGACCTTCCCCATTTTGTGGAGATATGACCGAAAGCATCCGTGCCCACTCATGAACTGTGTCAGGTAGTAGTAGTAACTGACTTTTCCGTGCTTGCGCGTGATCCAAGGTGTGAGTTGTGGAATCAGCCTAGCCATCCAGCGTCCCCTTGTCTCGTGCTCCCACGTCTCCTGCCACTTCCGTAGGGTAATGACTCTTGCCTCACGGCTAGCCATCCTCACGTCCATCCTCGGCTTTTCGATGGTACACCGCTTTTCGTTCTATCGCTTGGAGCCATATTGGTACTACGAGGGCAGCAAGTTCCGAGACAGTGCGGTAAGCGCTGATGACTCTCAGGGCTGCTCTTCTCTGGACCGACGCAAGACGCTTTCTATGGGTCTTTCTCTCCATTGCTCCGCCCCAGATTTCGGCACCATACAGAAGGACAGACTCCACGGTGGTCATAAGGAGTCGTCGTTTACTCGACGAAGCGAAGGGCTACGGGTGTTGGCCATTAGCCTGGCCAAGTTCACTGTTACCTTTGCCGCCTTATCCGCGGCTCGACGGATTTGCTCCCCAAATGTTAATTTTGAGTCAATTACTACTCCTAAATACTTCGCTGCAGGCTTCCCCATCGAAAAACATTGGAGCGATGGTTTCTATCCTTTTTTTTGTCAGGATAACGAGTTCCGTCTTCGCCAACGCTATCGACAATCCGTGGTCGCTCATCCAGGGGCTCACCCTTCTCATCACCTGATTTAACCTCAACTGCGCCAGCTCGACAGAACGGGCGGGGACCAGAGCTGCAACATCATCTGCGTATCCAACCAGAAGCGTCTCTTCTGGCATTTCCAAACGGAGAAGGCCGTCGTACATCACGTTCCACAGGTCCGGTCCAAGGATAGGTCCCTGTGCCACTCCGGAGGTAACGACTCTTTCAAACTGGCCCTCCGTGGTATCATACACCAAAGATCGGTTACGCAGATAATCACCGACCATTCGCAGGAGATAACTGGGGATCCTGAATGTAGCCTGTAGAGATCCTAACATGAAATGCTTATGAGCATCAGATCGGCGTTTTTCTCAAGGGCCAACTTATGAAGGATATCATTGGCGTTTTTACTTCTATTCATATTAGCCTGGAGAATCCTTATCATGGTCGCTGCTTTTTCGCCTTCACCAGCGCTTCCATTTTCCCGGAACCGGGGACATGGTCTGTCTCTACGTCCGGGCCTAAGTCTACACACAAAACGCACCACGCCTTAGTTGTGCAACTCGCTGCCTTGTGGCTACCATCTCAACACTTAAAGCACAGACTGGACCTGTCTGGGCCGTTGCAACTCCAGGCTACATGCCCATACCCTAGGCACCGGAAACATCTTGGGACAGTGGTTCTGTGCTTCACTCTGCAATAGACCTATCCCACCTTTATTCGACCCTCTGTTAGAAGCTTATTGGCAGCGACGTCCTCTAACTCGACTATAGCCATCACCTGCCCCCGATTTCTGATGTCGATAATACTGACCTTGAAGTCTCCGAGGTCTGGAATATCTCGCTTTAGCGCTTCCACAACGTCCTCCTTGGTCGATATGCCGTCGAGGTCCCGAATCTCCACTGTCGACTTCGGGATGAGATCCTTAACACTACCACTATCTCCAAGGGCTGTCTTCAGGGCCATACTGAAGTCCTGTCTTTTGGAGTTTTTTCCCAGCTCGAGCAGGATATTCCCGTCCCTGGGTTGGCGGATGGATTTAATTTCCGCCCCAGACTCTTCCGGAATCACTCTGCCTCGGATTTCCTCCAGGACTTCCGAGTATGATTTGCCTTGCGCCGGTTTAATCGAAATAGCCTGTACCCGGAGTTTTGGGAGAAATTTCTTGATTTCCCGTTTTTTAGGTCTGGTACGTGCCTCTCCCGAACCACTACTCACACCAAGGCTCTTTGCGTCAGTTCTAGGACGCTACTTCCACCTGGAAACAACGCTCCAGGCCTCTTCGCTCAACACATCTTTTCTTCTTTTGTTAGAGGGACGTACTTGTTGATCGGGCGCGGCTTCATTTGAGCCCAATGTATCTCTGTCTCTCTTCGTTCTTAGAGTTGATCTCGGGGTAATCTTTTCCATATTTTCCACAGTAGGAGCCTTACGTCCCAAGGACGACTCTGCAACTTTCCAGGTGCCTCTCAGGGACTCTATAACATCTAGTGCCACTTCCAGCTCCGCAATACCGTTTTTAATCCCCATGCTCACGTTTTTTTGTCTCAGTGTCGAGACCTTCATTTTTTTCAGGACTTCCTTGCATTTTATTAGAGCTTCTTCCTCTTCTCTCCTCAACTTAGCTATATACTCCTTCTTAGGAGACGTGCGCTGAGGCTCCTCCTGGTCCTCATGTTCGTTTTTTTTAGTTTCACTTGGATTGATGGGAGCCAAGTGATCCGCTCCCAGACAAGCTAAATTGCCCTCCCCAGAATCAACAGGGCAACCAGAATTATTGGGACGGGATTCGGCATAAGCCATACCCGCCTGGGGTAGTGAATAAATGAATGAATGAATTGTTTATTTTTACCATAATTTTGATACATTAGATCTTTCCTTTTTTTTAAGTACATGTGAATTACACTGTTTAGTATATACATAACATATAAATATTAAATGAGAATAACTATAATATAAGAATAAATAATTAAATAATTGATGGTGAGGACCCTCAGTAGAGAAAGAAACTCTAGAGCGAGGGCCCTAGTATAGTAATCCCTAGTATATAATCCCTAGGCCTAGTATGTAATCCCTAGACCCTAGTATAGTAATCCTTTCGTTTTACTCAGCAGGTTTGGTTTCTTTTTCCGGGTTCCTTCCCATATCTGCTGTAGGCAATTGCCCTCGAAGATCCATACGGAAGATCTTGGGGGAGACTTTCTTAAGGCAAGTGCATAAGATGGTATTATAGACACTTAATGATTTTAAAGCACAGCCCTACTGTCCTGGGACGTCTCAGTCCAGGTTTCCAGTCACCCCACTTGCTCGGGTACCCCGGGTGCGCCAGACCCGTACAGTCGCGGACGACTGCCCCTGGGGAATATATATAGCGGATGTACTGACCACATGACAAATGATATTAATAAATTTGATAAAATTAAGAAACAAGAAACCAACGTATTATGTACCAACGAAGAAAGATTTAAATGCGAATGTATTGGTGATGTAACGATAACGTGGAATGATGGAGTAAACATGACTTTGACGTATATGAGTAATGAATTTAAAAACTATTTAAAAAATAACGGAATAGAACGAGAACTCATTAGCCCAGGTAGCCCTCAACAAAACGGCGTAGCCGAACGTTTAAACCAAACATTAATGAATATAACGAGGTGTTTGATGAAAGAATCAGCTTCTGATTTAGATCTTTGGGGAGAAGCACTGCTTACAGCATGTTAAAACCAGAAGACCAACGACAGCTAACGAAGGCCGGACACCGTACGAACGATGGCACGGTCATAAAGCAAGATTGGATCATATGAAGAAATTTGGATGTAAGTGCTGGTACCTAGACAGACATGCAAAACGAAAATATGAACAACGAGGACGATCAGGAATATTTACAGGTTACGAACCGAGTGATAAGGCTTATAGAATATGGGATGACGAAGAAAAACGAACAGTTATAAGCAGAGACGTATATTTGAGGAAGACATAATGCCGATGAAAGATAAGAAAAATGAAGAGAGAACTGAAATAAACTGGAATAGACTTATAGATATTACGAGATGGAACGAAGAAAGTGATGACGAAGATGAAACTATACCAAATAACGACAATGACGAAGAAAACATTGACGAAGAAGAAGACTTAAAACATACTGAAGACGAACAAACTACAGACGAAACAATCGAATCGGAAGAATTATACGAATCAGGAGAAGATGATGAGAACGGTCAAGGTGACGGGGAAAACGAAATAAAGAACGAGAAGTGGACGATTAGTAAGAAAACCTGATAGATTACAGGTAGGATAAACTTCGACGAAAACGAATCACACTCAAAACGACGAACCTAAAACTTATACGGGAGCTATGAAAAGTAAAGAACGAGATGAGTGGTTATGCGCAATTGAAGAAGAATTTAGTAACTTATCTAATAACAAAACGTGGACAGTTGTAAAAAGACCCAAAAATGTACGGACTATACGAACTCACTGGACATCTAAGAAGAAGAAAAATGAAAAGGGAGAAGTGGTAAAGTAGAAAGCGAGATTGGTAGCCCTAGGAAATCATCAAAAATAACGTAGATTATGACAAAACGTATTCACCTGTTGTAATGAGAAAGACAATGCGAATACTTTTGGCTATTAGCGCAGCGAAAAATTGGACAGTGGAATATGTCGACGTGCACGCTGCATATTTAAACGCTAAATTACCAAACCAGAAGGATACGAAAAGAACGGATTTGATAGACAGAAATATGTGTGTAAATTAAATAGAAGTTTATACGGTTTACATCAATCAGGAATGCTTTGGAACAAGGAACTTAATTCATTTTTAGTAGCATCGGGTTTAATAAGATCAGTAGCGGATCCATGTGTTTATTTTAACAAAGGACGAACTTTAATAATAAGCATTTACGTAGACAACATAGCGATACACGGAGAGAAAAAGCAGATAGAAATGTTTAAAACGACTTTAAGGAAACGTTTTTCAATAAAAGATTTAGGTGAAGCTAAAATATTACTTTCAATTAATATAGAAAAAACTAAAGACGGATTTAAAACTGATCAAGAAGATTATACGACTGAACTTTTGAAGAAATACGGATTTGATAACGCGAAAGGTACAACGACACCACTAGAAATTGGAATGAAATTATTGACAAACGATAGGGATACAAATGACGAACTAAGACTTAAATACCAACAAGCTGTAGGTAGTTTACTTTACTTATCGACAAATACGAGACCTAACTTAACTTACGCTGTCACATATCTGAGCCAGTTCAACTAGAATCAAACCGAAGAGCATTAGAAACACGTTAAAAGAGTGTTTTGGTATCTTAAGAAAACGACGGATAACGGCATAACATACGAACGATCTAAAGGAAAAATTATTAACATTTTTTCGGATTCTGATTGGGGAAGCGACGGAACGGACAGAAAATCGTATAGCGGATACTTGGTGAAAATTGCAGGGGGAGCGGTTTCCTGGACAACCAGAAAACAAAGTTGCGTTGCCCTCAGTACTGCGGAAGCGGAATTTACTACACTTTGTGAGTGTAGCAAGGAATTTCGGTACTTCTTTAGATGGTTACTCCCCTATGTTTTTTTTTAGAATATAAATGACTTGGAGTAAATAACTATTAAGACAAAGGGATGTTTAGTCCAATATACTTTGGGACAAAGGAATATCACACTTATGTTTTTATAGGGGAGTAACAGTCTAAAGAAGAATACTCCGTACACCTTCTTCAGATGGTTACTCCCCTTTGTTTTCTTAATAAAGGGAGTAACAATCTAAAGAAGTGCCGGAATTTTAATGGCTAAAAAGTTTCTTAGAAGAAATTGGAAAATTTCAAGACGGTCGGACGTGGACGATAATGATGGACAACCAAGCAGCGATGAGTATAGCTGAGAACTACAGCACAAGCGATCGAAGCAAGCACATTAATTTAAAATTATTCAAAATTAGAGATGACATACGAGCGGGACGATTTAAGTTAGAGTACGTAGACCGAAGTAAAATTTGGCAGACATCTTTACGATTCTAAAATGTTGACGACTGAACGACACAGCCTCTTAACGAAGTCTATGGGAATAGGAAGCTTAAACTGAGACGCTACCTATTCAGGGGGAGTGTCACTGTATTTTTTTTTTCTTATTTAGTTATATTTTTTGTTTACTTATGACGTCACAACGAAAGTGTCAAAAATGTTTTGATTTGTTTTCACTCTGTTATTGCATTTTGTACGAGATTACACGTTTAATTAATAATGGTGCGCAGTTTTTATTTAAAGTACGATTAAGACAAACCCAGCCTTTAAGAGTCAATACCCAACAAAAACTTATACCAGCACTTTTTTAAAATATGATAAGAATTTTAATTACTTTTTTTTAAATGCATTATCTATAAATTAATACTGCTTCACAATAGCCTGGATCGAATTAAAAGATTTAGCTATTACTATACAGCTTTAAAACTCGATCTCGATTAATTTTAACAAAGATAGGTGGCCACTTAGATTTGAAATAATATTTGGTTATCTAACATCTATTTTTCAAATGCCTTTCCCGCAGGCGACTTTACACACAATTCTACTTGAAATGTTAAGACACTATTTTTGAGCTATGGACTATTGGGATACCTCTTTTTTTTTCTTTTTTTTTTCTTTTTTTTTAATAATAATCCTCATACTTCCTTTATAATGAAATTATTTAAAAGAGAGATAAACGGCTCTGATAACGGATTGTCTCCACAACAAATGTTATTGCAGTAGCATTCCACTATCTAGATATTACAAAACCGAATGTACAGTCATATTGTATTGAGGCAAAAACGCATAAACAAATCGAACTTAAATATAATTAACTTATATTCAGAGATCCGGCATTGAACAAAGCAGCTCATTGTAAATGCCGCAGAGTGCGCCAAATTAATCATATATAATATGACTATGGAAGGCAGTCATCACGGTCATGTTGGTAAGTTTCATACCTAAGAATGGCGCCTTCTCAGCATAATAAAAAGATTATAAAAATTAAATCAAACTTATGTAAAATAATGAATCTTGTAAAGAAAGGCAATCAAGAGGCTTTATTTATAATTATAATTATTATTATTGTTCAGAGTTATTATGTTATGGTTATGAGTTATGTTTCGCCTTAAACGAGTAAATCCATTAAACTTATAGTCGAATCTGTCTTCTGATTCCTATTTTTTCTTATTTTTAGTTGGGTGATTTAGGGTAAAAAATTGTAGAAGTTAACAACGCATAGTAGTTGGAACAAGCTATATAGTTTTTTTGTTATTATATAAGAGTGAGAAAAAGTGCACATATGGGCTACATATGTGTGTAAACATATAATAATAAAGCCATATTGTTAACTTTAAAAAAATCGAGTAATAAGAAACTTCAGCAAATGTTATTATGGTCTAGTGTCTTTTGCCTTTAAGTCTGTAGTCTCTATAACACTTAAGTTAAAAAGAGATGCAGAGGATATTGCCAGTAGAATGTAGTTGAAAGGGTAACAAAAGTGAAGAAGGAGAAGGTCAAGGCAAGCAGAGAGTGAGAAAGAGGGGGCCGTCTGGGTTTATTGCTATGCGGTAGGTGCTGGGAATTAGTGAATCCACTGATATCTTGCTATATCTAAGCTAACTTTAATACAACGTCCCTTGTATACCGTCCAAAACCTTGCAACATTCCCACAACTTCTTACTACGCTTTACTTTAGCTACAGATTGCTTTAAAAAATCTCACGTTCTTCTACTAAATATAGAATATATTATAAAACAAAACACCGTCAAGTTACCACATTGCGGGACTTGTTTATGAAGACTTTATTATACGTACATATTATAATAATGTAAGATATAAATAAAATGCATTTTATACACATGTTTAATTGAGTGCAATTTGTCAAGCAAGAAAAGAAGAGAAAAAAATGAGAATAAGTTACATAAGAAAGGAAAGGCTACAGAATGTCGGTATTTTCAATTAGTTTATTAAATTTCAACCTCATTAACCATTGTGGTTTTTCTTTTACATCTTAAAGCCAAATATCATTAGAAACTAGAAACTGTGACAATCTGCGGTTTTAGTCACACTTTTAAAGCTTTTTTGATAGGAGACAAACACATTGATGAGAGATGGAGTAAGATAGACTTAATCACTGGAAAAGATGTAATAGAAGCTGTCAACCAACTAAGAGGTGGCTCTTCACCGGGACATGACGGAATTACGGTTCCCATTATTAAAGAGAATATTAACTCACTAAAAACGCCATTATTACACATCGCTAAATTGAGCTTTAAGCAGGGACTTTTTCCTGACATATTAAAAATTGCTATAATTTATCCTATTCACAAAAATGGACCCTCAAATGAACCTACAAATTACAGACCCATCTCGCTAGTATCAAACATAGCAAAAATTCTAGAAAAAATAGCGAAAAAACATCTTAACAAATTCATACAGACTTATAAAATATTATCCAGCAACCAGTTCGGTTTCCAAAACGGTTTAAATACTCAAGACGCTATAAATAAAGTATCGACATTTATAACAGAAAGTTTAGACAGAAACAAAAAACCTATTGCAGTGTACATAGACCTGACGAAAGCTTTCGACAGTGTTTCACATAGTAAATTAATTAAAGCATTGAATGACATAGGAATATATGGTACTATGCTAAGATGGTTCCAAAGTTATTTAAGTAACAGATTATACAGAGTTAAACTAAACACTACATTAGGAAATAACTTTACATCCA
>KZ651066.1:1269278-1285687 GCA_001010745.2 Gerris buenoi
AAAAGTGAAAAAAAATATTAATACATATATATTTCTCTAAAACGGTTCCGACGATTTTGTTTAAAAAATTCTAAAATGTAGTCCATTTAAATACAAATCTAACGATATTTAATTTTTAAGCCGTTTTCAATCTAGTTCCTAAGAAAATAGCTTTAAACACGGAAGGAAAGAGGCCGGGTTTCTATTCCCTGCCGAGGAGAAGTTATGTTTATGATATATTTTATATTTTGATCAAATGTTCAAAAATAATTAAATGTACCACCGAAAACTAGGTAACAAATGAAAAACACTGGGCTAAGTAATTGTGAACTCGTATATGAGAAAGTTTGTCTGGGTTGTCTCGGACCGATTTTTATTATAATAAAACCCCTCACAACAATAAAAAATTGTCAAACTATAAAATGTTAACTACTATAAGTGGTTTTCGCGAGAAAAAAAATTTAGTTTGTATCTTAGGAAATAGCTATAAACACAAAGGGGAAGAGGTCGGGGTAGATTCCCCGCCGAGAAGTTATTTTTATGGTGATTTTTGATAAAAAAATGTTCAATATCAGTTTAATCTATATACAAAAACTCGAAACAATTAATAAATTGAGAACACTGGACAGATTAATTATGCGTGAGAAAGTTTAGAAAGGGGATAGATCACTGTTAAATCCAAAATTATTTTCGCAAATTAATCTAACTGGCGATGTTATGTTAAACATTTTGTAATTGTAAAAAATAAGAACAATAAAATAATCTATACTTGAGTATATGTAATGTAGATTAAAAGAAAATTAACAAATAGTTAGAGGATACGAGATAATACCTAGTAAGTTTTAGTTTACAAAAATTATCGACAGAACATACAACATTTAAAAGAAATAAATAAATATTTACAAATACGTGGAAGTAAGCAGGGGCTTAATTGTACAACAAAAGGCACGTGAAACATGTATGATTGCTATCATACATGTTTTTAAGATAACAAGAACGTGTTTTTAAGATACCAAGTCCTGTAATCTAAAAAAGGTTCTCTTATAGAAGTTTTATTTTTTTTTACAGAGAATGATAATGAAATAGTTTTATTTCCAATAATCTATAATTGAATATATATGTAATGTAGTAATGTAAATTAAAAGAAAAGTGACATAAAGAGAAGCCTGAAAGTGTAAGGGGTTATTGAAAGTTTTAGTTGACAAAAATAATCGACAGAACATCCAAGTTTGAAAGAAATAAATATATAGTTACAAATACGATGCAATGTCTTAAGTAATAATATTGTGTACTGTAAATTATTCAAGTTGGCACTCGGCAATATTGTTTGTAGGTGTAATTTTTTGATATGTACAACTTTTTATCAGGGACACGTACTTTTATTCACAAAGGGACACGTATTACAAATTATTAATGAGAGAGAGAATAAAGTAAGCAATGACTTATAGCACAACAATGGCACGTGAAACATGTACGATCGCTAATCGCTATATTTATTTAATAGGGAACACATGTTCATGATACAAGGTCCTGTGTTTTACAGAAGGTTCTCCTAGAAGTTCTGTTTTTTACAGAGAATGAAACAGTTTTAATTCTATTTAATTTATTTATTTTTTTAATTCTATAAGTTTATTTCATGATTCTCGTTTTAAGAATGACTAAGATAGAGGGGAAAGGGACAGGAAAGTGTGATTTTGAAGGTATGGCTTCCCTCATTTTAGATAAGTACATACTCAAGTGGGATTTATAGTATAATATAACCCTTATTAGGATCCAAAAGCATGCAATTTTTTATGTTTTAACTGTTGTGGAAGATGTGATTGACAGATGGATTAACAGAAATGGAATGGAGAGATTATGTCACCTTTTCAAGGACTATGAAACTAAAAGCAATTAGTTTTTTCCATAAACCAAAGTTTGTCTCTTGGATGACAATAGTCCAAATTCAATAGAAAATAAGAAAACTATAGAAACAAAGGCTCAATTCATAAAATATAAATGAATAGGTTCTTTTTCAAAGGCATTAAACTGTGACTTTTTTTTTTTAAATACATATTGCTTAAGTATAGATAATAAATCTGCTGGCCTGAACGATTTTTTAACTCCTTATCATATTAATATACTTTAGGCGATAAAAAATTATAACAAGTAAATATGCACATAAAATATTATTTTGCTAGTCAAGTTTTCAGTAAAAAAAAAATATCGGTCCGAAACAACAGAAAAAACTTTCTCAAACATACGAGTTAATAATTACTTAGCCCAGTGTTTTCCATTTACTAGTTTTCATATGTAAATTTAATTATTATAAAACATTTCATCAAAATATAACATAAAAATAACTTCTCCAGGGCGGGAAATCGAACCCGGGCTCTCTCCGTCCGCGTTTTAAGCTTTTTTCTCAGGAACTAGATTTTTCCCGGGCAAACGGCTTATATCATTAGATTCGTATTTAAATGGACTACATTTTAGAATTTTTTCAATAAAAATCGTCGGAACGGTTTTCGAGAATTTTTTTTTTCACGTTTTTTCGGAGTTTTTAGGGAGTAGAGGCCCCAAATTTGGAGCTAAAATTCACTCGATTTCGCCTCGGGGTATGATTTTTCTAAACATGTATGTCAAATTTCGTCAAAATCGGCCCAGTAGTTTAGGCTCCAGGCGTCTGCATAGACAGACGACGGACAGACATTTTTTTTAAAAACCTCTTTTTTGGACTCAGGGGACCTCAAAACGTGTAAATCCATCAAAATTTTAAAATCAAATTTTCGCGCCATCACAATACTTTCTCTTTATATGAGAAAGTAAAGAAGTAAGTATGTATTTGACAAACAGCAAATGAATGATAAAAAGATCCGTCCATAATAAAACTTAAAATAGCTTTAATGCATAACAAAAAAAATTCTATACCACTAAAAAGATACACCCAAGCATTTTTGTATAATTAGCTTTGCTGTAATCATTATTTTTTATTTTCAAATTAAAAAGAAGAATCATTTAGTGAATGTATTAAAGTATTTAAATACAAGCAAATATGTTCAAGCCAAAAGTTTGTCAAAAAAACAAAGCCCGTGCATTGATAATAGAAAATGAGTAGCAACTTCTAGCTCTATTATTTAACTTTTAATAACTTTAGTGTTAATTATATAACTAAGGAGAGAGACGGGCAAATAATAGCAGGCATAAACTGCCTTAAACATTTTGTTTTACGTCAGAAGGGGTGACCAAATATCTTTGACTTATTGTCATAATTAAGTTCTCGGTCTTCTGGTGGTGACCGCGTTATATTTAATGTGTATTCCGACGTTACGCCTCCTATGCTGAAGGCATTTTCAGGGTTTTACATGCTGTGAAATGAAGTTATATGTCACTGCTCCTGAACTTTGTCTCTAGTCCACATTGTCTCTCGAACAACATGTACAACCCTGATCTATAAGTTTATTTCATGATTCTCGTTTTAAGAATGACTAAGATAGAGGGGAAAGGGACAGGAAAGTGGAAAGTGTGATTTTATTTTGAAGGTATGGCTTCCCTCATTTTAGATAAGTACATACTCAAGTGGGATTTATAGTATAATATAACCCTTATTAGGATCCAAAAGCATGCAAATTTTTATGTTTTAACTATTATGGAAGATGTGATTGACAGATGGATTAACAGAAATGGAATGAAGAGATTATATCACCTTTTCAAGGACTATGATACTAAAAGCAATTAGTTTTTTCCATAAACCAAAGTTTGTCTCTTGGATGACATCATAGTCCAAATTCAATAGAGAATAAGAAAACTATAGAAACAAAGGCTCAATTCATAAAATATAAATGAATAGGTTCTTTTTCAAAGGCATTAAACTGTGACTTTTTTTTTTTAAATNAGCCCGTGCATTGATAATAGAAAATGAGTAGCAACTTCTAGCTCTATTATTTAACTTTTAATAACTTTAGTGTTAATTATATAACTAAGGAGAGAGACGGGCAAATAATAGCAGGCATAAACTGCCTTAAACATTTTGTTTTACGTCAGAAGGGGTGACCAAATATCTTTGACTTATTGTCATAATTAAGTTCTCGGTCTTCTGGTGGTGACCGCGTTATATTTAATGTGTATTCCGACGTTACGCCTCCTATGCTGAAGGCATTTTCAGGGTTTTACATGCTGTGAAATGAAGTTATATGTCACTGCTCCTGAACTTTGTCTCTAGTCCACATTGTCTCTCGAACAACATGTACAACCCTGAAGATGCCTCTAACCATAAGAGGCGAGTCTCATCATACATGACACGGTCACCACTGGAAGACCTAGAACTTAATGTATATCTTTGAAATTGAATGTTACACTCCACCAGTTAACTCTTTTAGACATTGGTAATTTACAATGAACTTGGATTGGAATCATCAAACAAGATGTGTCTGTGTTCAGCCCTTGGTTACAAGTGAGTGTGGGTATGATAACTAAACAGCCTAAACCAAGGATCCCTAAATAATCATTTAAAAAAAATAACTTAATTTGTCGTAACAATTTAACAGCTGGTAAGTAAAACAATAGCATGGATTATGCAGTGATAAGTAGCATACCGGGTAAGCTAAGCCATTAAGTGCAAGGAATTGTTTGGATGAGTAAACTTTCAGATTAACAGACAATTCAATCAACAATAATTAACACACACACACAAAAATAAATAAATAAATAAACAGGATCAAAACAACACAAAACATTTATCATAGGCCAGGCTTATAGTGTAATAAATAAGATTGCTAGAACTTTTATTGAGAGAGAGAGGTAAAAATAATATGAGTACGACAAACCCAAGTGAACTTGTAAACAGATATACATTGCTTGAGTGATTTAGACCCCAAATGCCAGCACAGACAAGATTTTTCAGATTCAGGTGGGACTAAGATGTGTAAATCCGATAGTGACATTATGTCAGTCAGAACAAGATTCAAAGAAAAAAATGGAACTTCATTATCTATTTCCAGAATGTAGGTTTCTGAGGCCTAGACCTTTTGGAGGAGAAGATGTCAGAGATTTTGTGAATCCTGCCGTTTTAAGCCCATTAAAGGGATCAAGGTGCTCATGAAGACAGTTGCTACATCTCCTCTGAAAGATCTAGGTTTAATTCATTACTCAACTTAAACTGGTGTTTCTGTTGTTCAGTTAATAATCATAATTACCAATTAATTTAGTGGTTTCATGCTAATTTCTAAAATCTGTTTATGTTCCTAAATTAGGAATATAAGTTTTCATATTGTAATGTTTACTATCAACTATCTAATTTTTTAAACATAAATGTTTTTAGTAAGTTTATTTATCTTTATGTCCATTTACAATGTAAAAATGAGATATTTTCTACACATAAAGTGATGTGGATGTGATAACAATTATCAAAATGTTAATAATATGCACATCTATTAAAGCAAGGGCAGCAAACCTTTCCACTGTTAAAAAACTATCCCAGCTCAAAAACAGAAGTCCATGAAGGAAGGAGGGGGATGCTATGTAATACATTTCTTTCACTGATTAGATGCAAATTTTTTTACTACAGCTTCCACTAATTGCTCCTTGTTAATGAAATCCTATTGTTGGTGATCAATTCCTTTTAATAAATCATCGTTTTTTTTTTTTTTTTTTTTTTTTTTTTTTTTTACCAATAATGCTTCTTTTCTATACTTTAATTCGGCAAAAGGAGCTAAGTGACCACTTGTTGTGCAGGGCTGTGAAAAAAATATTAGCAGAGCCTTTCTAATAGTCGGGAAAAACTTTTCACTTTATTTTAAACTCCGGATTATGACTGATGCTTCCTGTATCTCATGCTACATCTTGATCCACAATTCCCTTTCTTCTTCAATGTTTTCTAAGTTGTAGAACCTTGCACAAGATGTAGTACTTTCATTCCATTCATCAAATGAAACACCTCTAATGTTACATGGATGGAAATTTGTCAATGAAGGTTATTTGTCTACAGAAAATCTTGCTTCTAAAGTTGATATGATCCAAGTAAGGAATTATTAGAAACCTTCTCCAAAATTTGGATGAATTTTCAGTAGGGCCAGCATTGGGAGTGGTGGTTTTTGAACATAACAATGTATTTCAATGCGACATGCTTCTTTTAAAACTGCAGTAATGATGCTCTCAGCATCTTCCTGAAGAACTTGTAGCATTTTAAGGATAGTTTGGATGTGCTGGTTGGCAGTGTGGAGAGTGTGTTCGCTGTTGAAGCCTAATTTTTGAACGGATCGTTCTGTGATCGCAAACCAGTGTGCCTTCCGAAATCACTTCAATGTAGCTCCGTTTGCCCTGTCCTGGACAGGAATCAATTGATTCATGAGTCAGGAGTGCGAAAAGACCAAGAGCTGGAGTCCCTCGGCCCGTCAGTTCACTTGAGAACATTGAGCGATTCAATCTTGATGTCCCTAGAGCTTTCCGATCCTTTAGTGAGGCGAATTTGTCACAATGACCTTCATTACAAGTCGGCCATTGTGCAGGAACTCTCAGAACATGACATCAATTCTCAAAGGAACAAGGGGCAATTTAAAGTGGCCAGCCCGCTCCCCCGATTAGGCCCACTTACATTTTTTACTTGCAGGGTTACTTGAAATCCAAAGTTAACCGTCCAAGGACCCTACAACACCTGAAGGCCAACATCCGGGTAGAAATTGCCAACATAACCGCTACTATATTAGTAAAGGTCATACCAAATGCCAGAAATTGGCTTACTCAGAGTATGTAAAATGAGGGGGGGGGGTCATCTGATTTCATTTTCAAAACTGTGTAAAACAAAACTTTAATTATGTGCCTACATTATAAAAAATAAATCTGATTCATAAATTGGGTCTTGCGTTTTGAAAACAGGAAGTTATGTTGCCTCACCCTGTATTTCTCAAAAACACCTAATTTACAAATGCTAGCAGCTTACACTGTAAAAAAGACTTCCAGGCTGCTGTTCACACCTTGGTACTCTCATTTATATGGCTTAATAATGATCATACAATAGTTGCTTTGGATGTACATTGTACCGATGTGTGAAGTGGCTGTACTCAAGCATGTGATAATAATTTTATTTTTAGTTGAAATTGTGTACATAATAATATTATGTACACAACTGTGATACAAGCATATTATGCTTGTATCACAATACTCAGGCTAAGTTTGTGAACAGCCTTATTCCATCTTAGCGTTCCAGCCTAGCACACAAATATTGGGACGAAAGGATAGCCTACCTTCATCTATTAAATATTGAATGAGATATGAAACATAAATTTCTCTCTTTTTTTATTGATTATCTGGATGATCTGTAATGAGCCAGGTGGTGTGATGCTTAATAAAAATAATCTGTGACAAATCCTTGATGGAGAAGCCTGCCAAAGGGTTTACGACTATATTTTTAATAAAAGACATGGGGTGGGCATTTTATTCTATCATCGGTATAAATTGTATAATAATGCATAATACACTATTTATATCAAAATATTGTAGATAAAAATACCGAATTTAAATATAAAAATACACAATTAAGCCTCCAGAGGGTGCAATTTTATTCTAAATCAGGAGAAACAAGCAATTTCAGCACCTAGACAGGCCAGTCTAACACTAACTGACTTTTACTGTTAGGAGCCTAGAAGCATCTGCCTCGCTTATCAACAGGTTTTACTCTTAACAGCTTATTAAAAAACAGATGGATCTTAAAACTTCTGTACATAAGAGGGGTGGTTTCCTTAAAAGTAAACTAAATAAGAATTATTCATTCTCAATAAAGAAGCCGGTAGAATTACAGTATATGGAGACCCTACAGATATCACAAATCGGTACTATCGATTGTTATAATGACACCATATTTTGATGTATCCAAATAATGCAAGATTTACATAATTTTACACATTTTAACAAAAATGTGTTTGAATTCAATTTTTCTAACCTTAATTTTATGCACTAAAATTTTATATCACACATCCGCTCATTTTCTGAAGATAAACAACCCTCCTGTATATACACCAGGTAGACATCCAAATCGAAGTAAACAAGAGTTTATCAGACAAGTTATTTTGATATATACAGGCCCGTTTACACGATAATAGTTCTTCCACGATAAAACTATCATGTCAGCCTACGTCATACGACTAACGCCGAGGTGTGCAGTATACACGGTGAGAGTTAAAATATGACAAAACTCGTTGTCTTGCACTCAATGTTACATCCACATAATACATTTTTGACTAGGATACGGAAATAAAGCATTAAATATATTATAATGTTAAATTATAACACACACACACACAGCAAAAGGAATATATTCACATAGTCGAAAAAAAACAAAATTTGATTTCAAATGTGAAGCACGCTATCATATATCATATTTGTTGCCTTAAAATCTGTTATCACTTGATAAAAAAGTATAAGCCAATCAGCGTCTAGTATCTAGCGTTGTAGTTTTATATAATCCGCGTGAGTACTCTGACTGCTGTGATAGAACACTTAACTATCTCGTCTGACGAATAATTCTATCGCGACAAAATCTACCACGTAGTCTACACGGTGATAGTCGTTGAGACAGTTGCTATTGTTACCGCAAGTATCGTGCCAACTATCACCGTGTAAACAGGGCTTTATGTCTTGAAAGAGGTCGATAGTGAGATAACGTCTTATCAGGAGGGGCCCCCTATACTATAGTTCAGCCAGGAAGCTGATAGCTTAGCTAACCCCGGGTCATCTATTTTAACTAATTTAATCAAATATATGTATCGATATGATGTCCGAACTTCTGATATATTTTACCTAGCAGAACAAAACAAATGAAAGTTAAACCATAAAAAAGTAAATTGGGCAAGTTTACACTAAATTGAAACATATCGAGTAAACAGTTTACTAGAAAGATTTTAGGTTTAGAAAATATAATGTAGGTCATAATAACTTAAGTCAATGTCATTCTTCGCATGCAAACTAATATGAAAGCAATCTTCAACTTTAATACTGAATAGTTACCAGTTCGTACCCAGTTTTGAACACAGAAGTGCTTATTCAGGGTTTTTTCTTTCTCATAACACGTACGATGGATCAAATAATTCCGATTCACATAACAGCAAATCTAAAAGACGCTGAACAGGTACTCCCTAAAAAAAACAAGCGTATGCATTCGTTATAAAGACCTTGGTAGTTTGAGCAATATAATAACATTGATAGTTAGGATACATTTGAATAAAAACTACCAACCTGAATGAAATAAAACAAAACTTTATCACAAATTAAAAAAGTGTAAACAAACAAGAATAAACAAAAACTTGAAATCCCTCCTTCCTTCAAAACACTACCTTCCCTTAATTCCTAACCTCAACGTATTCGTTTTTACAGCAAAATGATGTGATAGGTTAGACATTATATAAACACCTTAATGAACGCACTTTTTCTCGTTGAAAACAACAAAAGATATATTGATATTTTAAATATTTGAGAGAAATATTCCACGAACATCTAATACATAAAGCTGACTTCATTTATTATAGTGTATGAAGAAACAGAATATTTCTTATTCGAAGTGGGCTAAACCCAAGGCCGTAGTAAACAATTTTGCCCCCCTTAATTTTCACAATAAAAGCTCCCTTCTTTACCCCTGGTATTTAATATTAAGTTAGAAAAAGAAATTTTAGAACTGTTTAATCTACCACTATTTACAGCTCCCAGTTTGAAACATTTCTGTTTTTTGTATCCCCCTTTCTGAAAAAAAACATTTCTGTTTTTTGTACCCCCCTTGAATCTTGCGGCAGAAATTGAATGAAAGAATTAAATTATTTAATACCTACATTCAATCAAATGATACCTTTGTAACTTCATTTTTTTTTGTTACTTTAGGCACACTAGGTGTGCTATTTTAGGTGTACTTTATCAAAAACGTTTCATCATAAAAAACCAATATGCCTAGAGTAAAAAGAAAAAAAGATATATTATACTTCTTTTTTATTTACAGCTTTCCATTTTTTTTTTGAACTTTTACTTTGCATTATTTCTACATTAGTTCATAGTTAATGCAAAATTAACAGTACTATGGGAAGTCCCCCCCCCCACCCCCAGTAACATGAATAGAAACAGCCATCAGCACAACACCAGTGTCCTAACATCCAACACAACATCAATGTTGTAGTGGAGCGGGAACGCCATTTCCACACTGGTTTTCCGCAGTAAAAAAGCCAAATTGTTGTTAAATGTTAATTTGGTATAAAATGATTGATGTAAAAGATAAAACACTATTTCACAAACATTTGTAAATAAGACTTCCTTATAATTTGACAAGTACCTATATTCAGCGTTCCCACAATGGAAAATTTGCCACTAAACCACTGCACAACAGAAAAGGTCTAAACCACACATGCAGATGAACAGTCCAGGTGCTACAGAATACAGAGATCTCTGGCCTTCACAATGAATGCAAGGTACGTATCTGTCTTTGTGGTTATTATTACATCTTTAAATAACTGTAAGATTAGAGTACTGTAAGGCAGTACTTGAAATATCACAGTGTTGTAGAAAGTCAGGGAAATAGAAATCTGGTGGCAAGCAAATTAGGTCTCTAGCAGTGACACAAGCATCATGGAGATATCTACTTCGGTAATATCTCCTGGCTCTCTGTCACCTCTAGAGTTTTTTCTTTCCCCTTCATTATTTACTTTTTGGTCTGTCAAATGTGTTTATTCTGTCATTGTATTTTTTCCTGTCTTATGTTAAATATTTATATCAAATATATAAATGCGTTTTATGTTCCAAATATTATAAAGAGTAGCTTTTAACTTCTACAATNTATACTTCTTTTTTATTTACAGCTTTCCATTTTTTTTTTGAACTTTTACTTTGCATTATTTCTACATTAGTTCATAGTTAATGCAAAATTAACAGTACTATGGGAAGTCCCCCCCCCCCCCCCCAGTAACATGAATAGAAACAGCCATCAGCACAACACCAGTGTCCTAACATCCAACACAACATCAATGTTGTAGTGGAGCGGGAACGCCATTTCCACACTGGTTTTCCGCAGTAAAAAAGCCAAATTGTTGTTAAATGTTAATTTGGTATAAAATGATTGATGTAAAAGATAAAACACTATTTCACAAACATTTGTAAATAAGACTTCCTTATAATTTGACAAGTACCTATATTCAGCGTTCCCACAATGGAAAATTTGCCCCTAAACCACTGCACAACAGAAAAGGTCTAAACCACACATGCAGATGAACAGTCCAGGTGCTACAGAATACAGAGATCTCTGGCCTTCACAATGAATGCAAGGTACGTATCTGTCTTTGTGGTTATTATTACATCTTTAAATAACTGTAAGATTAGAGTACTGTAAGGCAGTACTTGAAATATCACAGTGTTGTAGAAAGTCAGGGAAATAGAAATCTGGTGGCAAGCAAATTAGGTCTCTAGCAGTGACACAAGCATCATGGAGATATCTACTTCGGTAATATCTCCTGGCTCTCTGTCACCTCTAGAGTTTTTTCTTTCCCCTTCATTATTTACTTTTTGGTCTGTCAAATGTGTTTATTCTGTCATTGTATTTTTTCCTGTTTTATATCTAATATATAAATGCGTTTAATGTTCCAAATACTTCTGCAGGTCCTCAAGCCTAGTCCACACTATTAGACACGTTAAGCAACATGTCTATAGATGTCTGCTGAGACCGTCTATTGTCTCTGTCTAGCGGCTACACCTAAATTTGTTTTTTAGTCAAGTTATTCTCGACTCTGGTTAAAGATTCGAGATCTAGTNTTTTGCTGACACTTGGATATTTTGCTGACACTTTATTATGTTGCTTCGTGTTTTTTTTTTTTTTTTTTTTTTTTTTTTTTTTTTTACCAAAGCTCATTTAAACAACCTGTCTTAAGTGAGGGCGTGGACAAACTGAGCATGTTCGTAAATATGAACTCATAATTATTCAAAAGACCATCAATTATGATCTATTCATTATCATTAAATAACATTAACTTAAAAAAAATGTTTGCAAAAGCAGGAGAGACACTCAAGTCTCGTCTTAAGGAAAGTCTTAAGTAAGGAAAGTCTCGTCTTAAGTAAGGAAGTGTCCACACTGTAGACATGTTGCGCAACGCATCTACCATTTCAAAAGGTAAACCATAGTCAAGCGATTTTTGGTCTAGCAACGAGACCGTTGACGCCAATTGTCTATCCCATGTCTATAGACAAATCGCTAAACACCGTCTCAGAGACCAACATCACACCACATGTCTACTAGTGTGGACTATATTAAACAAGTCTACCTTCTACCTCTACCCCTCTAATTCTAATATTGAAACTTGAAAGATGTCTAAATATTTCCACATCTAAGCAAAGAAAATTAGTTTAATATATAAGCTGACCAGATCAAACATTTGTGTTTAGATTGTCAGCAACTATTGTTATATTTTATTTTACCTATATTAAATATCAATTTAAAACTTATGAACCATGGAATTTAATTATAAACACAGCTTTTAAACCAGCTTTATAGAAAAAGGTATATGTATAAAAAATAGAGGATGGTAAAAAAAAGATAGAATGAAAAAACAAAAAAACCTAAACTTATATTAATAGTTTACAAAAGGATAAAGCCTTAATCATTTAAATTAAAATGTTAACATAAATACATTAATTTGTAAATAATAAATCTAAAAAAAAGAAAGAAAAAATAATTAAAATAGAAAATGAATGAGTTTCCATTATTATTATTATATTACACAAACTTTTTTTTTTTTATTATTAAAGAAGAAAAAAAATAACAATAAAATAAAAATATATCAGTACAAGGAGCAAAAACATATAAGCATGAACACAATGGGTGTTAACCATTCCAACAATAAAAATAAAAATTGGTTTCACATTTTCTTGATTATGTTCTTATTTGGCATATCATTTTTATGAAATTACATTTGAGGTAAATGGTTGAAGTCTTCATAAATATCAAGAATTCCATAGCTCTATAGTATATGAATGTTTCCTAATATAAATGTATGGAGCAAATAGATAATTTAGATAATTTATTGTGAAGTCAAAAAGAGGTATTTAACATTTTTTTATACAGATTAGTGAGCAGGCTTCCGTGGAGTTAACTTGTCAAAATCCGAAGTTTTGCTTTCACTACTCAAAGGATCTTAAGGGGTTTGTAGCATTGTGATGTTAACATGAACACATACCTGAAAATACTTCCAGTAATGAAAACAAAGCTTTGGACTTCAAATCCTTTACAACAAGGATATTACAGGAAAATCAAGATAATAATGACAAAATAAAGATTTATCAAGATATGACTTTCTGGTTTTATATCATTTTACATCTTTATTTTACAAAATCTGAATAATTTTTATTAAAAATTAAGAAAAAAAACCATTTGGTGCTTAAAATTACATACAACTTGAATGAACTTTGCTAATCCAGAATAATTCTAGCAGTAACAAGCAACCATTATATCATTTTTTAACACCCATTATGTCAAAAGCTAAACATGTGACGCTGATGCAGAGACCAATGTTTCAGAAAACCTGGGGGAGGTGATTAGGAGGGGATTGGGACGGGTTGAGATAGGATGAGCTCATGATGTGGCTGTTTGGACTGCTTTTTGTGCTGCCAACTGTGCTTGAAATTTCATTTCAATTACGTCCATAATAGCTGTAACAATAAATAAAAAAACAAATTAGTTAGTTTCCTTTGTATTTTCTGTTTCAGATAGAGGTGATGGCAAACAGAATAAGGAAATGTGGAAGCGTAACAGCAGAAGCAACTTTAATATTAATCCTTGTTCCTGACTTAATTAACAAGAAGTCAAGCACAGGTTAATGGGTCATTAATATTTGTCTAACTAGACCTTTGACATGACTGTCCTTATTCCTAAATCTTTAAAAAGACAGATAAATTCAAGAGTGGAATCTTATAATATGTGAATGGGGTGGTGTGGACCAAACTGTGTAGTTTTTATAAAAATTAATATTATGAAGAAATGAATAAGAATATTAATAGAAACAGGTTGAGAAAAGCACATTTAATAAATTTTAGCACAACAGCCCCCTTGATGTATAAACCCTTTTTAGCCAAAGGATTTATACAACTGCATATTGTAATGGATGGCATGGGGTTGGCGTGTCGCTCTATCAGGATGTATAAACCTTAGCATTGGCTTCCGTAACCGTAGACACCACTTCATTTAAGTAGCGTGAACTCAAAGCTTGGGGCCACTTGTCGGAGTCAGGAATCGAACTTAAGACCTTTTGCACGACAGGTGAATGCAGTAGCAATGAGCTACTGGGGACAAATAATAAAGGCACATTTAAATATATGCAATTGTTTTTTGGTATTTATTTTACATCCAGATCAATAAATTAGTAGGTTATAATAGGACAACTAATTTACTCATCTGCTAGATGTGAACGAGTTAGAAGCAAGTCTCACCTATGTGTGATTCGAACTCACCAGACATTATGTCAGTATTTTGACCTCAGTGTCAGGCGGAGTTGAGGTAGAATGCTAACCACTCAGTTACTCTGGTCCCCAAATACACATACATGGTCCAAAAAATTGTTATTTGAAGTTTGATTAATTTAATGTGTAAGATCTATACAAATGTAATGCTGGCAATTTTAACTACACCAATGGGTAGATGTTAAAAAAACTGAGATTATTATGAACACCTTCCTAAGGAGTCTCTAACGGATTAAGCTCACAATAAACCACTTTTAAAACAATTATTGTTTTTTTTAAATCTTGGTGATTGTTTTGATTTTACATTTTTGTGTTTGGTCTATGGATATCAATAAAGTTGCTTTTTTAATAAACCATTTTAATTTATTTAGCATTTCTTATTTTCATAAAAAAAGTCATTGAAATTAAAAAAAAAAAAAAAAAAAAAAAAAAAAAAAAAATGAACTTACCATCTCTAATTCGGCTCTTTTCCATTCCTATACTCTGGATTTTTTCCATTTGCTCAGTTACATAAGCCACTCTTCTTTTGAAATAGTCTTTGGCATCTTCAATATCCTGCAAACCCAAATATACATAATAACAAGGTTTATAAATAATAAAAAAAAACTATTTATTTAAGGGTGAGGTATTTTCAAGCAATACATAGAAGTGGTATTTAGACTAATAGATAGGTATGGAATACTGACTTAGTGATAAACTTGAGTCTAAAAAGAATATCACCTTGGCACTTACAATTTAACAATAAACATTTCTCAGACAATCAATTAAAAACTGGATCACCTGTACATTTTAGGGAGTTAGTTCTTAAAAGGGGTTATTTAATTTTAGGGTGAAAACATTCTTTATTAAGATAGTCTACTATTTACAAGAAATTTAGCTTCTTAAACATTCATCAACTTATAGTTCAGGAGGTAACGTGCATAAAAAAAAGTGAATTAAATAAATTTTAGCCAATTAATTTTCGGGACAAGGTATCATTAACGACTGAGGAAATTATTCCTGAGTCTAGCTTAGTTGGTAGAGCGCTATACTGGAAATATAGAGGCCTGTGGTTCAAATCCCGATGCTGGATTGATGTGGATTCTATTTCTCTCTGTCTGTTTCCCTTAGTTAATAATAATTATAATTTGATTGAATTTAAAATGTAATATTTCCGTAGTATGAATACTACCAAAAACTTAAAAAATGAATTTTTAATTTTATTATTATAATTAAACATATCATTGAAATATATAATATGTTAGTTGACTTTTTAGTTCAACATTTCCAAAACGCAATTTAGATAATCTGGATTTGACGCTAGGACGAGCTACGAGCTTTTACCTGCTCGCCACTCTTACTGTGACTGTTTAATAAAAAATAGGTAAACCAAAAATGTCTCAGATCAAATAAAAGTGATAAATAAAAAAAATTAAAAAATATATTCTCACCATATTTACATAGTATCCAGTCCCAATATCAACCATTACTTTTTTGCTATCAGCTAACTTTCCTGGTACAAACATCTGAATAATTATAATTAAAGAAAACATATGGAAATAGGGATATCAATTTTGATGCCCAAAGATTCAATAAGTATAAAGACATTTTATTACCAATAAATACTTCAGAATAAATTAATATGATAACAGTCCAATTTTTTTACATTTATTCAATATATGTCTTCCAGAGGAAATCACAAAAAGAAGGTAAGAAATGTGACATTTTTCCTGTCTTTACTGCACAAAACTTTAGAGACTATAAAGTGTGATTATGTGGTATATTTCTATTCATAATTGTACTTATAATTAATTTATTTGATACACCAAGTATAACTAAAGGAAAAGAAACTCAAAAAAGGAGTTTCAAACGTTGTCACAAGAATGAATGACATAAAAGTAGATGTTGAGCAAATTTAAGTATAAGAAATAGAAATAATTTACAACTAATCATTTGATAAATTATTTGGTGCATATAAATAACAACAGTTCTATGTCTTACTT